>APFE030912494.1:0-10694 GCA_000404065.3 Pinus taeda | reverse complement strand
AATAAAGTATAAATAAGCAGGCTCATGCCAACAAATCAATTACCGAAGTCATATTAACTTTTACAAGAAAAGAGTTCTTATTTTATTAAAATATAATGAATTGTCTTCATCTTGGAACTAGGAAAGATACAAGGGTCATATTAACTTTTACAAGAAAAGAGTTCTTATTTTATTAAAATATAATGAATTGTCTTCATCTTGGAACTAGGAAAGATACAAGGGTTTTACATAGGTTGATTCTATCACGTGCAGTTGAATATTTATTTATAAATCATAAAAAAAAAAAACTAAATATTTTCATTTTTAGGATGTGGTTATGGAGCTTCATCTTCAAAATCCATGATACCTATGATGTAGTGGGGAACAAACACCTTAAATTCAATTTGATTTAAACAAGCATCTTTGGCATGACATTTCACACTATTCTCAGTGCTAGCATATTAATAAATATGATGAGATTTACATTAAATTATGTATTTTTAAAGATTTCCTTTAAGTGTTTAAGGGATATTTTTAGGTAAAATGATATAAAATGTTTAATTGAAAAACTAAATGGGTTTAATTTTGATTTTTTTCAACGAGTTTACAACTAGATCATAACCTAGCCAAATTTTTTTTTTATAATAGAAAATATCTAAATTTTTGGTCAAGTTAGTATATAAATTTTGGCTTTGGGGATTCTAGAGATAACTCCCACCCATAATTGCTTTAACTAATTATGATAAAGTCTCACCTTAAATTGTGTTCAACTTGGGTAATTTTTTGTTTAAGAATGGTCATCCTTGACAATAAAGACTTCTTAACTAACGTTAACTTACATGGTCACTCGTTATTATGGGACCTGAATGAGCTATGCAAAGGCAATTGTAAACTTACATGGTCACTCCCTGCACGAGCTATGCAAAAGCAATCGTAAATTTACATGGTCACTCATTATTGTGGGACTTGCACGAGCTATGCAAAGGCAATCATAATTATTTCTGGAAAGATAATAAAGAAAGAAAGAAAATTCTAACGTCCAAATACTAAAGATAGACTAGATAGCCTATGGGACCTCTTTTAGAGTGAAAAACTAAAAAAAATATGCACCTCAAGAGATTTAATCCTCTCCAAAATGGATCTATATTGATGCTATATATGCATATAGCATGTGTAACTTTTCATTTTAAAACTATATTTTTGAATGCATAAATGGATACAATGCTTTGAAAGTTTACTTGGGCACTTGGATTGTGTAAACTACACCACATAAATTTGCAATTCCAACAAATTTTTGCTAAACAAAATTTAAATTTAAATTTAAAACTAGAATTAATGGCTCCATGAAAATGACTCCAAATTAGTTTAAAATTTTTAAAAGGAAATAGCTAAAATTCTAAAACATGCCCCCTTCTTTATGTTGATTGTAGAATAATATCATGGAATCTGAAGGTCACTCAAGTGAAAGATGATCCTTATTTAATCACATTATCAACACACACCAACTTTAGTCATTTCCTATGTGCAATTACATTTTTTGTGTGCCAGGACTATGGTAAATGTTTCTCTTCATTACCTTGCATGTTATAGCTTGGATATAATATGTATATAATATTTTGACATAGTGGTATGATTGGAAAAAAATGATTTAGCCAGGTTATTATGTCATACAGGCATCGACACAAGTGTGAGAATATTGCAAACCTGAACACATTTCCTCTCCTCCACCTTTTAGATTGTTATCTTTCTTTTGCAGTAACATTTCATAGGCATGTTAGGGAAGAGGAGCAGGAGGGCTCTAAATCTAGGGAGCATGACAACACTACAAAAAATGAGGTAGCGAACAAGAAATAGGGAGTAAAAGACAAAGCACAAAAGGGACCATGCAAGCCCAAAACCACAACCACGCCTAGAGTAGTTTTGAATGATCCTGCTCTACAGATGCATAGGGACCACATGCAGACATATGCCATCATTTGTAAATTCATGGGCTTATGGCCCAACGAAAAAGCTTTACAGACATGGATTAGATACCAATGGAAACCAAAAGGAAGCATAGAACTACATCTTGGGTCAAAGGGATTATTTACTGTAGTATTTGCAAATATTGAAGATAAGGACAGAGTATTTGAAGGAGGGCCTTATTTTTACGCAGCTACAGGCCTATACATGCGACCATGGGTTATGAATTTTGTCCCAGAACAAGAAACTTTTACCTCGGTCCCTGTTTGGGTTAGACTCTACTCTCTACCTTTGGATTATTGGCAATTGTAATCCTTATCTGCCATAGGAAATAGTTAGGGCGTTTTGTCAAAGCTTCTAAGGCCACCAGAAAAGGAAAATACACATCCTTTGCAAGAATATGTGTGGAGATGGATATTTTAGGAGCTCTTTCGGATGAGGTAATCTTGGAAGTGTTTGATGAAGAATGGGTGCAAACAACGGATTATGAACACATTCCATTCAAATGTCACAAATGCCATGAGTATGGGCACCTATTCAGAGATTGTTCTCTCAGTAAAACAGAAGACAAAAGTAAAACCAACACCATGAAAGATACTGAAAGCTTTCAGAAAGTGGTCCAGAAAGGAAAAGGGAACAAAAGGGGATCGAAGCCACTTCAAACAGAAAAGCAACTGGCCAGCCAAAACAAGTTTCAAGCAATAGAAGAGGAAGAGGTGATAATGAAAGTAGATCAGGCCAAGGGAGGTAGTCCAATGGAGGAGGAGAATGGAGATAATGATGAGAAAACACAAAACATAAATAAACAAAAAGAAGAAATGATGAGTAACGCAAAACTGGAGATGGACCAGGAAATGACCCAGAGTGAGATGGAAATGGATGACCATGAACTTCAGGAGATTCTTGAGAATGAGAATCTAGATCTAGAAGGATTCTTGAAACAAGGAACCAGGGAGGGAGTGGATTTGTTACCTCCAGAGGAGTTCAAAAGAGTGCAACAATTGTTCATATGGAAAACTCAGACCATAGGACTAGAAAAGCAAAGGGAAAATGAAAAACAGGGCAACAAAGGTGTGGAAACTATGAAAACCACACCAGGATTAGCACCTAGAAACCCAGGAAAGAAAAGAGGTAGAAAAAAGCAGAACGAGCTTTTGATGGAGTGTGGAAAGCTAATGATAGACTCAGGTAAGATGAAATACCTATCTAGTTACTCCTTTACAAATATTTAATAATGAATTTCATATCTTGGAATATTAGGGGTCTAGGCAGTAAAAGAAAACAAATGTTACTTAGTCATAGGATGAAACAAGTAGCTCCGTATGTGATCTTCATCCAAGAAGCTTAATGTTCCATTCAAAAAATAAAAGAGATTCACAGCAAATGGCTCAATAGATTTGAGTTTCTGGAAGTCAAAGCAGAGAATACAGCAGGAGGTATTCTCACGCTTTAGAACCCCCAAAAAATTGATATTATAGATGCAGAGGCATCTAGGGATTATCTTTCAGTGGTCATCCAACCAGTGGGAGATAAAGATATTTACCTGGTCATGAATGTATATGGCCCCCAAAGAATTGATGGCAAACTCAAGCTTCTAGATTCCCTATAGGAGCTCAGGGAAAGACATGCAAGAATCCCTTGGATCATGGGGGGTGATTTCAATATGATCAAATCGTTGTCAGAGAAAATAGGAGGTACCAGAATTCTAAATAAAGACTCTTGTGCATTTCAAAAATTCATAGACAATATGAAGCTAGTGGATATAGTAATGAATAATGGGACTTTTACTTGGAACAATAAAAGAGGAGGAGAATCTCAAGTGGCCTACAAGTTAGAAAGATTCATATTCTCAAAGGATCTTATGCTCAAGGACAAGGATATGGCTGCTAGAGTTTTACCCTTTGGAGGATCTGATCACTAGCCGGTACAATTGGAAATTAAGGATATTGGTACCCCCAGGAATAGACCTTTTATATTTGAAAGCATCTGGCTCTCCCACCCAGATTTCAGCAACAACATAGCCATCTGGTGGGAAGAAGATTTGAATATTCAGGGCACCAGAATGTTCCTTCTTCAAAAAAGGCTCAAACATATTAAACTCAGGCTCAAGGAATGGAACAAGAAGGAATATGGAAATATTTTTGTAGAAAAAAATTATGTTGAAGGAAAAATGAAGGAGCTCAACCAAACCCTTATCATGGAGGGTTTTTACAAAGATAGAAGTGATCAGGCAACCAAATATCAACAAGAATGGGAGAAATTATGTAAACAAGAGGAGGTTTTTTGGAGGCAAAAATCCAGGGTGTAATGGCTAAAAGAAGGAGAACGTAACACTAGATTTTTCCACAGATCCACTATGGTGAACAGAGCTCACAACAGGATTTATTCGATCAAGGATGTGGGAGGTAAACTTCTCAATTCTCATGAAGATATAGAAGCAGTGCTAGTTCAACACTTTTCTAGGTATTGCACAGGAAACCTGTTCAGACAGAGAGAAATCCATCAGGGGTATATCAAGACATATACCCAAGATGGTTTCCAGAGAGGATAACTTCAACCTTAACATATCAGTGATGGAAGAGGAGGTGAGTGAGATCCTAAAGGAAATGAAAAATGGTAAGGCACCAAGCTTGGATGGATTCAATGTAGATTTCTTTAAAGCTTGCTGGAATATAGTAAAACAAGACATTCTGAACGTTGTGGAAGATTCCAGGAGGGACAAAACTATATTGAAGGTGCTTAATACAACCTTTATCACCATGATCCCTAAACAAGAATTGGCTCAAACACCTGATAGGTTTAGACCCATTTCCTTGTGCAATGTTGTCTATAAGATAATATTCAAAGTTGTGGCAAATAGACTCAAACCTCTTCTTCCTACCCTGGTGTCAGTTGAACAATCTAGATATGTGAAAGGTAGGAAAATCCCCAACAACATCATTCAAGCTCATGAGGTGGTGCACTCACTAACAATCAACAGGAAAGCTGGAATGATCATGCAATTGGATATAGCAAAAGCTTATGATAAACTGAACTGGGCCTATATCAGAAAAGTTCTCATTGCTTTTTGGTTTGATCATAACTGGATCAGATGGGTAATGGCCCTTGTAACTTCTTCCAGTTTTTCAATTCTTTTTAATGGATCTCCCTCGGAAACTTTTATTCCTTCAAGAGGCCTCAGGCAAGGAGATCCATTCTCTCCCTTTCTCTTCATACTCATGTTGGAAGGGCTGGGTCGATCTATCAAGCGTGCTAAAATAGTTGGGAAAATCAAAGGTATCCAACTTTCGGAAGATGGTCAGGCCTTAACTCATCAACAATTTGTTGATGATACCATGTTTTAGGGTATCCCCATGGTCAAAGAAGCTCTAGCTTATAAGCAAACCCTGAGAGACTTTGCCATGGCTTCAGGTATGGAAGTTAATCTCTCCAAATCTAAGATTTTTTTCTTTAATACTCACATTACTATTCAGAGAAATATTTCCATAATTTTGGGCTTTCAAAGGGAGAGCCTCCCTTCAAAATATCTAGGAGTTCATCTAACATCCAAACCTTTACACAAGAGCATCTGGGAACCTGTGATTAACAAATTACAAGACAAAATCAGGAAATGGACTATCAGATCATTAAATCTAGCTGGTAGGTTGGTGCTAACCAAGGCTGTACTTCAATCAATCCCAGTCTTTATGTTATTAGCTCTCCCGGCACCAACAGGAGTCCTGCATCAATTCAGAACAATTCAAAGAGACTTTCTTTGGGGTAAGGGGGAGGAAAAAAAGAAATGGGCCTTGGTGGCATGGGAAAAAATCTACAAACCTAAAAACTATGGAGGGCTTGGATTAGATGATCCTGACATTCTAAGCAAGGCTTTAGGAGCTAAATTATTGTGGCGATCGGTAAAAGACCCAGAGGCCTAGTGGGCTATGATTTGGAAAGAAAAATTTGCCAGCAATTGGAAAAACAATGATCTTATAAGAATGTTAGGTTATAGAAAGGGATCTCACATTTGGAATAAGGCATGGGACAACCGGGGCTTAGTCCAAGGAAATAGTTTCTGGGAAATCAGAGATGGTAACCTGGCCCTATTCTGGGAGGATAGATGGCAACAATAACCTATTTTTTTAAAAGAATATTTGAGGGATCTCAAGGAAGAGACAGATACCAAGGGGTTATCTAAAGTAAAAGACTTTTGGGATCAAACCAACAGTATGGGAAAATGGAGAACCTGGAGGAACTTTGATTTTAGGGATGACAGCCCCCTGAAAGCTAAAGTAGAGATTTTAAAAAAAATTATAGAACAAAGGAAGATTTTGAGGTCAGAGGGGCAAGATCAGCTAAGATGGGGCAACAATAATGAGGGAGCCTTTAATCTCAAGGAAGCTAAACTCATTCTCCTTGACCTTAACTCTCAAGCTCTGGATAAGATTTGGCAAGGCCTTTAGAGACATCAAGGCTGGATGAAAATTAAACTCTTCATGTGGCTGGTGCAGCATAGGAAAATTCTGACCTGGGAAAATATTAGGAAGAGGGGTATCCTAGGTCCTTCCAGATGTCACCTCTATGAAGCCCAAGAGGAAACTATGGAGCACCTTCTCAACGCCTGCATTTTCACCTCCAGTTTGTGGGATTCTTTTGCCACCATTTTCCAACAGACTGATAGGGACAAAGGGAGTAGCATCAATACCTTAGACAATTGGAGAAGAAACTTTTCAGATAATGAAATTCTTGGCTCAGCATGGGCCATCATTCCAAGCTTCATTATTTGGAATGTATGGAAAGAGCGAAACAATAGAATCTTCAAGAATGAGAAGAAACCTTCCCAATGCCTTTTTGAGTAGATCTTAAAGCAACTCAAGGAAACGATCAGCTCTATTGTGCGAACTCTCCCTAAGAACCCAACCTCAGTTGTTGATTTGAGAATTCTCAGTGAGTTGGGGTTGCAGGGACTTATTCCTGAGGGACTGCATAGGACTGTGTTCTCCCTGGTTTCTGAGCAAGATTTCTGGCATCCACCCCCTAAGGGATTTTTGAAATTCAACATTGATGGGGCTTCTAAAGGCAACCCAGGTGTTGCAGGTTATAGAGGAGTGTTAAGGGAAGAGAATGGAAGTGTCATTTTTATCTTCTACTATCATTTAGGGAAAGCCACCAATAACATGGCGGAATTGATGGCTATGGAGCAATGTTTAGATCTCCTGGAACAGGATAACCAACAAAATGTGATAGTTGAATTGATTCTGAATTAATCATCAAATCGGTTAAGAGGATCAGCTTGGGAACAAAGCTGGAAAAAGTCTCAAGGAACTGGAGGCTGATCTAGGGATTTTAATGGATTCAACAACATCTCCAGAGCCTTCATACAGTTAGCTTCAAACATGTCTGAAGATCGGCTAATAAATTGGTGGATCTTATAGCCAATCAAGGTGTGATCAGCACAGAGAACAGGATTGCGATCAGCTGGCAAGAGTGGCCTTAGAGTAGGATAAAAGCGATTTGTAATGACCAGGAAGATGAAGATAGGTTCGTGTTTCGGAGTAGAGCCTTGGAGGTGGAGTCCAGTTAATTCTGCAATTCCAGGGGGCAGCTAGTCGGGTGGCTCTGGCTATTCGAAGATAAGAAAGTCTACGAGCTTTTCTTCTTTCCTCAGTTCTGGAGAAGAAGACAATATGGGAGGACGAAACCCAAGCATTATCGATAGCTGCATTACCATGGGTTTTTCGCTCGAGCATGTATAGCGGGTTGGGGGCAGTTTTCCAACGATCGTGGGCCTTGCAAGCGGGAAATGGTATTTCTATTTTGGAAGCAATTCCATACAGTAGGCTACATGTGGCGGTGGGGACAACTAAAATAGTGCCCTCATCACATGCTAAAGTTCAGGGATATTGGCCGGCGCGATATGAACCTCTGCTGTTGGATCAAGCGGTGCAGATCGACGACTGTGATTGATCGTACAAATTGGTTGTCTCTGCGGGTAAGTATAATGCTTATTGACTGGGTGAATTAGTCCTCTACCATCGGATTGGGTCAGCTGGCTCAACAGTGACGATTAAAGCGGCTTGTCTGGAAGTTGGCGGGCAGTGTTTATGCTCCTTTTTCTTGGTGGGAGGTATTTGTCATAGACGGGAGGCTAATTGTTTTGGCTTCGCTACAGACTTCTTCTTTGTTTTGACTTTAAGAGTTTAATAGTTGGGTTTTAGTGGTAGGGGCTTCTGCCTCAGGCCCGTTCTGTGTCAGGTTTGTGGGTCTCTTCCTTGGTCCACAACTCCTTGTGGATAGTTGTAAATTTTGTACTTTATTTTTGAAATAGAAGGTCCGACTCTTGCATTAGCAAAAAAAAAAAAAACATTTCATAGGCATGTTCAATTCCTTATCTTTGCACCTTTACGGACAATTGCTAAGAATATATAATTCAAATACTAAATAATGATGAAATATCTCTCCTCTATATTTTTATTAGAATAATACAAAATTTATTGGAAAAAATTATAATTCTTTTTATATTAAAAAAAAGGCTATTAGTTTATTTTATTATTGTAGTGACCGCAAGGCACCTGTTTTAAGTGAATTTTATGTACATTTTTAATTTGAAAAGTATTAACCTTTTTGCATGCTAGCCTCAAAGGCTATTAAATTACATAAATTGGTTATCAAAAAACAATGGACTAACCAGAAGAGAATAAAGTAAATCAAAAAAGACATATTTTTGTTTGGAAAAGAATAAAAATTTTGGCAAGATATTAATTACAGCTATTAAAATTTCAAAATTTTAAGTGTCCCTAAAATTTAGTAACAACGAAACTTGCTCCACCATTAAAAAAAAAAAAATACTAATCAAAAACATCAAATTTGAAAAAAAAAAAAAACAAGACAAAACAAAAAACCTACCAATTTTCATTTAAAAAAAACATCCATGAAAAATTGTGGCGTCCGTGGACAACGCAAATAAATAGAACCATTGAAAAAGTGTTAAAATTTTGAGTGAGGTAACATTCTCTAATTTGAGTTCGTACAAGGCCTATATCCTTATTTACTTTTCTGCTTTTAATTTTCTTCTCGGAGGGGGCGGAGGGCATTTTCTCTTTTCCGGCATCTTCACCTTCGATTATTCCTTCTTTCTTCTCCCTTCACTTCACATCACATCAGCTTTCAAACGTTAAATCATTCTTACAAGGCCCTCCACGTCCCCAAAAAATGATTGTTAGGTGCTCCATGTCCCAAAATATCATGCCAAAGAATATGAAGGTTTTGTTTTGTTTTGTTTGTTTGTTTTTTTTTTTATTCAACATTACACCTTAAATGATAATTGTGGTTGAGTTAAGGTTGTTGGTTACTTCATCTCTGGTTTTTTTCACTTCAAATTAAAACGATAGAGACCAAGTAGTATAATATGTGAATTTAAATAATAATTATGATTAAGGTAATGTGGTTGGTTATTTTATTTCTATTTTTTAACTTTAAATTAAAACAAGGGTAATTGTGTAGTGGTAGTCCCGACTGATTTCAATACAATGTTAGTTAATTAGAAATTTCATTAAAACATAGTACAATTTAATTAAAAGTTTTAGAACAAAGCATACAATAATTAATACCAAAGAGCTTTAATATGTATTTCCACTTTCCAAAGCTAGCAGGAAGGTAAGTCATATAATGTGTTGAATTTAAGGTAAGTCATATAATGTGTTGAATGCAAATGAATTGAATATTGTATGTGTATGTATGGGTGCTATCTTTTCTTCGATAAATAAGAGATGAATGTATCTTCAAATTTTACAGGAAAAAAAATAGCAATCTTGTTATTGTGTGTGGAAATTTAAAGTACATAAGAGAGATTAACAAACTTTCCAGGAAACGAGACAAATTTTTGATTCTCAAAAGAATTTATGAACTTGGATTAAAAGTAGTTGATGCCTTCCAAACGTTGATAGATGAACTAAATTTCAATAAATACCAAAATGCAATTTCAACTAAATTGAGGATTTTTGCTCTAAGATTGATTCTGCTAGTCACAATTTATACAACACATGCAACTCTAGTCCTCTAGAAACCACAAAGCATAGAAAGATATATATCGAATACAAAAAATGAAAAAAAATCACTTCATTGTGATTGATAAAAATGATTGAGTAGCAATGGACAATAATATTGAGTAATGCATTTAACTAAATATGACATACACGTAGATACAAGGCAATTGTTAGAGCGAAGCTTCGAAAAACAAGATAAAGAGACTAGTGTTATAGACATTTTTGGGCACTGCATCCCCAATCATAAATGTCCATAAACTGAGGGCTCCTAATTCCCTAAAAAAATTTCTTCACTACCTAAAGGAACAAAGTTAGCTGATTACATCATCTCCCAGAAGTTCTCCACCAAAAACTGCTCAGAAATGGTCAAAACTGGACCATACTGAATACCCAGTGCAGAGGGTGTGATGCATATCACCTTCCCAGTGTAAAGGGTGTGATGCATACTGGATGGCCCCTCTGTAGGGTGCGATGGGCAAGAATGGAAAAATGGCAGAGACAGTTTGCGAGGTGGAATATCATAGAACCTTCTAGAAGCTTCCCCTCTGACACTTGCCTCTCTGTTTTCGACCAGGTATGAGTAAGAGATCATCAATCTCCAAGTGGAATCAAGAAAAATCAGAGAGAGGACACTAATCAAGACCCCAGAAGATGACTCACCCCCCTACAATCATCTATATATGGATCCCTCATCACAGAGATCCAGAGGCTGGAATCTTGTATCTTGTA
>APFE030912492.1:97897-109481 GCA_000404065.3 Pinus taeda | reverse complement strand
AATAATAATAATAATAATAATAATGGTTTAGATGTGAAAACCAGACTCGGGCACACTCTAACCTAGAATTCTTACTTGAAAACCAATTCTTAAGAATTCCTTGTTCTTTTTGTTTCCTGTTGATTCATCGATTTAATAAAGACTTGAGGACAAGTCAAAGATTTAGTGGGGGAGAAGCATCAACATTTTTTTTTTTTTATCTCATCTCCTCACTGTAAATTTTCAAGGAGTTTATCTCTTCATTGTAAATTCTCAAAGAGTTTGTTTCAGCACTTCAGTATTTCAATAAAGAAGTTGTTTTTATCTTTGTTCTAATCAAAGGGACCTGTTTAAGCACTATGCAGTGGGACCTGTTCAGAAGACCATGTTACGAGCATCAACATTAGAGGGACCTATTCAGAAGACCATGTTACGAGCACCAACATTAGAGGGACCTGTTCAACAAACATAAAAGGGACCTGTTAGAGACTGCTATCTCAAGCTACTTCAACAAAGCTTCAACAAAGCTTCAACAAAGCTTCAACAGAGATTCAAATATTGCTTGTCACCAAGGCTCCATCAAACACCAAAGATCAAGGAAGCTGCACACATATAGTTCTTTTCCAGATTTCAAAGAAGCTGCACAAACATTCTCCAGATCTCAGAGGGACCTGTTGCATCCAAATTCATCTCAGAGGGACCTATTATGGACAACAAAGATTAGTCATATATGAACAAGAAATCCTACCTATGCATGCCAACTCAACTCTTGATCAACCATTAAAAGTGTAAAGTATTGTTATAATTTTTATTTTTAACATTTCAATTCTTGGATTAATTTCGTGTTAAATGTGATGACTATAACTGCTTATAATCAATTTCAAAAACACCCACATGTCCACCACTCTTGTCATATTCCTAATTCCTATCATTTCCCAACACTCTATCTTATCCCTGTACTTCTCCTACGATTTTTAAATCCTCTATTATACCACCCTCCTAGCCTTGTTATTCACTCCATATCGACCATCAAGCCTTACTATCGGTCCAACATCTCTTATTCGGCCAAGTACCAATGAGCAAGTGACAGGTGGTGAACTATTGGAAAGCCAAATGCTACACGGTTTCATTCATTGATTTTGAAATCACCAAGTTATAACATGATCGCTCGACCGACTCGACTCATGCAAGCGACTATCCATCATTACACTCCAGTACTTCATACATGCTTATGGCGTTCTCATGATGGTATTCACACAACCCAGTACAACTACTTCTCTGTCATTGAAATATGAATACGCTATATTATTATTATAGTGAATTGGGTCGAGTCGGTTGTTAAAATTCTATTTCATTCTCAGTTGTAAAAAGGGTGTTCCATATTAGCAATTCTAGTGCTGTGATTTCAAAAATGAAGGCCGAGGATAGCAAGTGCTACGAAAGGAAAGCACAGTATTTGGGATCATAAGTTTCCACCTCCGCCATAATTCAAGGACAGTTATCCGGTCACTGCTTAAGCCATTGAAGGAGCTGATTTCGAAAAACAGAGGGCACCACCAGGTCAGTTGTGTGGAGCGAAAAGCAAAGGTAACAAACCAAAATACCCTTGTTCAATTAATAAGCATAAACGAAGAGGGTTAGAGCAGGAGTTTCTCTGTCAAAATGATGAATAGAGTAGAGCCAAACACATTTGATAGTTCTCAGTACCACGATGACTGCATTGCAATTTTAAGAGAGAAACAGTGGCTACCCTTCTTGGAGAAGTTTAATGGAAGCAGCGAGGAAGTAACTAAACAGTTTTCCTTTACATTTAATGGGGAGAAGCATTGATAGGTAATTTCTCATTTAGAGTCTCAGAAGACACCATAGCACAGTCCTTAGGGATCATCCCAGAAGGAGAGAAGTACTTCAAAACAAAACAATTCAAAGAAAAATCATGGACCCAATTCATGTCCAGGTCGAGGGTTTCATTGGTTAACTAGAAGAAGGGTGTCCCCACGAGCTGGTTGATGCATCCATGGGACGAAATTGTGTATATCATCCAAAAATTTATTACGTGTGAGGGTCGACACAACATAGTCTATTTATACCACATCAAACTTCTGTTACATTTAAAGGGGCAGTGCACTATTAGTTTACCATATTTCCTCTTGTAGAGCTTGACCAAGATGTCAAAGGCTATCCAAAAGCAAAAGGGTAATGAGGACAAAAGCTTGTATCATTTCGGGTTAATTAAAATTCTCATTGAATTTGAAGTGCAGAAAAGGGGCAAGACATGGAAGGAATTCCTGGTTGCCAATCAAATCAAAGATGGAGAGGATGAGCAAGAACAATAAGACCACTCAGGATTTATGCTTGACATTGATGAAAAGATCCCTGTGTGCAAATCAAGTAATGTCCCTCCACCCAGTAGCAGTGTGAGGACAAGAAAGATGAGACAAGAGGCTGCCCAGAAAATGGAGCAAGATAAAATTTTCACTACCTATACAAGAAGATCCAGCAGAGCACAAAAGACCCAGCCACAAGAAGATCAACCCGAATCAAATGCACATGCACTGATGGACATCGAGAGAAGTGCTCACTCACAACATGGGCAAGAAACCGAAATGGAGGTTGAGAGCAACAATAGGCAAGGAAAAGAGTCACCATCCGCAATTAAGAAACAAAGGAGGCTGGAAAAGCAAATTGAAAAATTGAAAGAAGAACTGATGGAGGCTAACATGCTGTAAAAAGTCATTAAGAGGGAGAATGATATGTTGAAAACTCAGAGTAAGAAAACCCAGCAGAAGAATGAGAAGCTTAAGGAGCAAATCAAAGAGCTCAAGGCTTAACAAACTGACATTTGCAAGTGGGCAACTAAATGGTATACCCAAAAGAAAGCCCTGAAGGAGAAATACAAGAGTTTGAAACATGAGCTCCACATTCAGAAGGAAGCCCAAGCTAAAATGAACATAGATGCATTATTAAAGGCAGCAGAGGTACAGGCAGGGACAGAGTATAGAGGCAGCACATCAGGGTTAGGATGAGGACATGCTAAGTCATTAAGCTTGGGGGAGATGTTGGTACCATTCCATTACCATCTTTTTCTTCTAAAAACATCATCATTTGTCTATCTTTTTCCTCCATGGACCCCTTTATATCCATCGAAATTGATTAGTTAATAGCATTATAGTTGTTAGTTTCCATTAAAGTTAATTTATGAATTTTAATGTTAGAAATTAGGAATTTTCAACAAAACGATTACAGGAAGTCATAACATCCTATAAATGGTTTATCATCTGACACGTGGCATGACAGGCAAGCCAAAGCAATGGATAGGAACGAGATCCTGAATGTACATGCATGGAGAAAAATCGATTTTACAGCAGATCAAAAGCTCCTGGTTATGCGGTCAACGCTAGGTCAAACCCCAGCCTTTTGGTTACAAAGGCAGTAAAAGCCATGGTTTCCCAAGCCGGTTTCGTTTTGTTTTTTTCGGAAATCGGTTTAGATTAGAATGACCAAAAATCACTCCATTGTAAAAGTAGAAACACCTGCTTAATGAATGTACATTCGATTCAGATAGCGAGGCAGATAAAGACTGTGTATTATTTTTGTTTTCAAAGACAATTACGATTATTATCTCTGTGTATCGTTTTGAGAACCGAACTCCTGTATGTGATTGCAATCTTCAGTGCTTGAATATAGTTACGATTTTACTCCAGCAGTGTCTATGCGTTAATACTCTCGTTGATTGAGTTTATTTCAGTGTACCATTGAAACGTGGATGGGCCCTGAGTGGATTGGTATACTGTTAATTTCGTTTCCTTAGCAGTTTTTGAATTTGAATAGAACGCATAGTGTTTAATGTTATTTCCATGTTTATGACTTTGTCAATTTGATTATAAATTCTAACAAATGGTACTTATGGTGATAGCTTGAAGATTTTATCATTAGATCATTGAACCAGATCTTCTAAGAGATTTGATCCATCGTTATATTTTAAGGCATCTCCATAGACTCTGTTTGTTTATGCATTTAAAGTTCAATGTGCTTTTGATTTTTTTTATGAATGCTTCAGTGTTAAATAGATAGAGCTTTTGTGCATAGCATCCTTGTAAGGGGATTAAAATCCCAGTCTACCTATACACTGTATCCTTAGGACAGTTAGATAACTTAGGTGATCTGAGTGTTAAGGTGAGAGGAAACATATCTTAACCTTCTGTAAAGAAGTACTGTAGCCTATCACAAAAAACACATAGTTAGGAATCCTTTATGTCTATAGATTTTAGACACATGTCTTGAAGTTTACTTATGCTGGTCGATAATAAATCTAGTCTAATCTAGCACCCTAGATTGGCCACTACAATTGCGTTATACAAAGAGAGCCACAGAGCCATGGAGCCAAATGGCCAGTCACAAAGCCACAAAGCCAAAGAGCCAGAGGGCCAGTCGAAGAAACACAGAGGGAGAGGAATGAGTACACATAGAGAAACAGACAGGAAGTCGCAGAGCTAGGAGGATTCCTCAAAAGCCAGAGAGTATGAATCTCACAAGGGGGGCTGACAAAATTGTAGCAGCAGAGAAGTGAGTTCTCTCTTGAGGGAGCTCACAACTAGGGGTAGAGATAGAATTGCATAGTACTCTCTCCCCCTTTGCAGACTAATAGAGATGAGAGCCACATGGCCATAGAGCCAAAGCTCAAGATAGTTGCGCAAATCCAAAGAGAAAGATATTTGTGCAAAATCAAAGGGTCGATAGTTGCAAAGCTGAGAGCCAGAGCCAAAGCCAGAGCGGAGAGCTAGAGCCAGAGCCGAGAGCCAAAGCCAAGAGCCAGAGGCAAGAGCTAGAGAGCCAGGAGCCAGAGCCAGAGTTAGAGCCAAAGCTAGAGCCGAAAGCCAGAGCCAAAGCTAGATCCAGAGCCAGAGCTAATGCCAGAGCTAGAGCCAAGGCCAAGAGCTAGAGCTAGAGCCAGACCCAAAGCCAGAGCCAGAGCTAGAGTTGAGAGCCAGAGCCAGAGCTAGAGCCAAAGCTGAGAGCCAGAGACAAGAGCCGAGAGCCAAAGAGCCAAATGGCCAGGGATAAAGATGGCATTCTAAGCCCATGTTTTCAGTTGTAAACCAATGGAGTTGACCATGGATCTTGTAAAAGAATTTAAGCCATAATCCCAAAGAGCCTAATCGAGTTGATTAGAACTCAAGAAGACGTAGCACAAGAGGTATGGGTGAACTCCATATTATATTGTTGTTATGTGTGATTGCTTGTTGCTGCCTTGTATTTGTTGTTATATGTTTTATATTAGTTCAAGAAAATAAACTTAAAGCACATGAACAGTCTAAAATCAAACATAAGCATACACCTATTTCAAGTACTTAATTCCGCAAATTTTCAAGCATAAGATAGATCTTGGGAATATATATAAGATTTGGAGTGGGAGAGGTTCAAGTAAGATGACAAGAAGCCTTTAGTGCCTCATTTTCATCTCAGGTGGCATCGAAGCATCAGCTTGATTAACCCCACCTTCAAAGAAGGTGATATCAAAGCTGGTTATACTAGAGAAAGTAGTCGTGAAGTAGATTGCATCATGATGTAAGTGGTATGAGATCAGAATGCTTGATTGACAGAGCAATCTGTATGCTTGTTTGACTTGAAAGGTGTTCAAACAATAACAAGGATTTTGTTGTTTGATTGTTTGTAAATTGATTGTTGTTTGAGTTTGCAAAGGTTCAGGGAAAGCTATTGATAGCTAAGTCCAGGAGAGGACAAGAAGGAAGAAGGGATGAAGGCGTTCTTCTTACCCCAAAGGACCTCAAAGCAATCCTTGAAGTACAAGAGGTTTGTTGCAAAAGGTTGCTTGAATAAGCTCTTTGTTAATCTTGTTTGAAGTTCTTTTATTCAATTTGATAAATGACAACTTCAACAAGTGAGTCGTCAAATCCTTCCTTCATCACAAGATTCTTTGATGAAGACATGAAGCAAGACTTGTTCATCATGATGGATATGGTGAGACAAATGAGTGTTGGACATCTAGAGTAGTTGAATTCCATGAAGGAAGAGAAGCAGTCGCTTTCTAACAAATTGCAGGAAGTGGAAGGCCAACTTCATATTGCAAATATGAACCTGGAAAGGGTGCATGAGTTGGAGACACAACTCCTTGTTATCAAAGAAGCCTTAGTCAAGTATCAACTTGAAGAAGAGGTAAATAATTCTTATTTGTCTTCACTTTCCTCTAAGAATGTTTATATTGGCTCTTTTGAAAAACATGCAAGAGGCATAGGTTCCTAGTTAATGTCCAAAATGGGCTATGAAGGAAAAGGCTTGGGAAAACATGCACAAGGTATTCTTGAGCCAATAATAGCTAAGGAAAGGCCTAAGTATTTAGGTCTTGGCTATGGACAGTCTTATGGAGAAAGTTCCAAAGCTGCAATGAAGACCATTGAAACAGCTCCAAGAAGGAGCTTCATTGTAGGTCTTCTACATGAAGATTGTGAAGATTGTATTCTTGGGGAATGCAATGGTGTGAAGCATACTTTTCAAAAAGAAGGTGTATATCGGCATACACTTGAACCAAAGAGTTTTGGAAACTCTGAAAGCCTTGAAGAGACTAATGGTATTCCAAAGGGAGCCACTCCTTCATTTGATTCACCTCCTCATGAAGGTAATAAAGGTGAAAAAGGAAGGCATCAATCTGGTTCTAATCATATTCATTTTGGTTATGTTAAGGCTTTTATTATTTTCTTAACTTAGCATCTTTCTCCAGCTAAGTATATTAATGGATATTTATCTCAAATCCATTACGCTTACCTAGAATTGGATCTAGAAGTCTTATTATGAAAGGATTATCCCTTCCCATTCACCAATGGGGTTTGGTAACAATCTCATCTCTTGGTGTCTCGTTTTTCCAAGTGATTAAATTATTTTATTCATTTAATAATAAAGTATTTACTTTCCTTGTTACATGTTAGACCTAGCTTTTCTAATCTTAGGTTAGCAGAGTTTCACATAAAATGGAGGGGTGTTAAACGATACATGTATAATCATAATCACATCAAACATATCGACATCATGCATGGCAATACCAACTACATACCATGACCTCATGCATGAAAACCACCACCATGACAATGCATGAATAACAACCATATAGACAAATGACATGCATGGTAAATTCATATAAACTGACATGCATGCATGAAAAATGAATTTCACCCATCCAGTCCAAGTGGTGCGCATAGTAGCTCCGATACCACTTTGTAACACTGTCCTCCCACACTTACCCAAGTTCACCAGTCCACCAGGGTAAATATGTGATGAAGAGTTACTATGATATGAATCAACCTCCTATGTATAGTTAAGGAAGTGGAATCGACATACTAAAACTTTATTGACCTTCCTTAGGAGCTACAAGATCCCCAAAAGCCAAACAACCACTCGAGGTTCCCATACCCTAAGCTAGACTAATGTTTCATTGATTTGGACTCCCATTCACTTTCATAACATGGAAATCTAGTGATTACAAACTTTGAGTCACATGGACAACCCTGCCTCGCAATGATTGCAGTCTAAATCACCCATTTTTATGCATGCAATCCAAGATCTGAGCCACTTTTTCAGGGCTAGGATCCAAGTCTCTAACCAAAACTTGATAGAACTTTCTAGAATGATCAATGAGACAAAGAAAATCCATTAATGAAAAACTTGATCAAGGACTTGACCTAACAAGCCTAACCATGATAAACATTTTGTCGAACACATGGTTAACATGTAATCTACATGTTATAAATGCATATATGAACATAGGGGTTTCATACTTATTTGAAAATGATTAAGAATGTCGGATGCCCTCTCACAATAGCTTCAATAACATATATTAGGTTGTGCATTCATTAACCATTCATTTACCAATCAAAACATGATAAGATCCATAGCTAGAATTTGTCATAAAACCATGTTTATAACAAGAATAATAACAATGGTAGAACAACCATCAAAGCCACATAATAAAAAGTATAAATACTCATGAAATAAAAGAGGCAAGAGAGCTATTGGTAACATATGAAAATCCAACCAAGTCAGGGACTTCCATGTACCACTCGATCGTAGATTGGGCTGAACCAAATCTTTCTCTCAGCCAATCACCCCCATGCCATATACCAAGAATGAATGTCGGACTCACAAAAAAACAACCAGGGCTTCTTTAAGCTTTACCACAATCTCACCAAAACTGGTCAAGGGGCTCCTAGGCTTGAAACCCTCACCTATACAACCAAGCTTTACCTAAATCTTTCCATTATTGGTCAAGGGATTCCTATGCCAAAACAATAAACATACACTACTACGCTCTAACACAATCCTGCCAAAACCAATCAATAGATCACTAGGCCATAAACAATCTTGGATGCCTCTAGATTTGTTCACCAGTACGTTGAGGAATTTTCCATCTCTAGCCTTAGGATTTACCACAATCCTTCCATTACCAATCAAAGCATTCCTAGGTCCTTGGGAATTTTCCTCAGACCACCTCACTCAGTTACAAAACCATTCACAATCCAAATCTTGAAACTAGTTAAAGAACCCAAACACACCATGGCTATCTGGAAATGGCAAGGCAAAGCTAAAACCACTATCACACTTGGAAAATCCCATGTCAATGACAATAATAGAACCAAATACACACATGCATGTACCATGCATGCCAAAAATAGCAAGGAAACACACATGTAACTTGATACCTTCAAATTAATCTTGTTGTAGCCACTTGATCCAACTCTTCCTTGTTTGATCCTTGCTTCCATTTTCCTTTTGTCCTTCATTTGGCTTCCTTTCTCCAATGCTAGTGTGCTCCAAGAATACTCTAAGTGTGAAAGAGTATGAGAGAATAGAGAGACTAAAGAGAGAGCTCCAAAACTAAACTAACAGAAGCTGTGAACTAATCCTCAAAAGCCTTTTTAACAATATGGCCTCTATTTTCTTCAATTTCCACTAATTTCCCTTCAATTTTCTCCTCACATGCAACATGTGACCTTTCACCTTCTTTTTCTCCTATTTTCCATTGTTTTCATAAATAAAGGCCAATTAATGTCTTTTTGCCTTTTCAAAGTCTTTGCCATTGCATTTGTCAATTTCCTTATCCATAATAAACCAAATGAAGACCCACTAGGATGTTTTTACCAACATTCATCTTGGAATATGTATCACATGACCTTGTTCTTTCTTTCCTTTATTAACTTTATTACATGGATTATTAACTGGGGATGTTACACTTGTTTTCTTCTCTAGTTATTCAATTATTTTCTTCATGGATGGTGTGACTTCACAACATATCAAAGCTAAAGTTATTTCCAAATGTTGTGGATGTCATCTTAGTGATGTTGTGGCTCTCCTTATGACTGGTGTGGTCCTCAAGCGATGTCATAGTCACTATTATTCATATTTTAATAGTATGGATATTTGGGTAGTATTGAATCAATATTATTCATTTAATTTCTCTCTTTGCATATATAAATACGATTTTTGGTTGCAATTTGTGTGATTGTTCATGCTGAATGCACCAAATGGCTATCTATGAAAGATGAATAAGATAATATTTTCATAACACTAAGTGATTTCTAGCAGTTAGAAAAAGTTTCTTGACATATTCTTTTGAATAGTTGTTAGGTCCCTATAATACTAGTGATTACCCCATTACTATTGTAGTTATATCCCTTATTAATATTGTTGTGCCCCTATTGTCCCCATATTGTTATTACTGTGCCCCGTAGAATCCCTCTATTGTTATTTTTGTGCCTTTATATTATTATTGTTAGGTCGGCTAGGTTATATTTTGACTCCTTAGACTCTTATATATAGAAAGGAGGGTTTTTCATTTGAATCATAAAAGAATCATTCATTTGTGTAATGTAAAGGAGGTTTCCCCCTTGAAGACGTTGAATTCTATGGTGTTCATCTATCTTTTCTATCCTTTTGTGAGCTGGTTTCATAACATTTGGTATCAGAGCTTTGGATTCTAGGGTTTCACTACTCCAAATAGGTCATCGTGGCATTTTCACTATAACGTTTTTCTGCAACGTTTCAGAAGCGAAAAAAAATCCATTTGAGACAAAATCGGGGTCCGAATTTTAGAGATTTTTCCACTATATTTGCGGAGATATGATTTGAGGAAATTGGTCTTTTTGCAGGCTCCTGAAGTACATTCCAAATAGGTGACCTGGGGAAAATCGTTATAAATTTCTATTTGAGCATTAGATTGAAGTTTCGTTAGAAGGTACAGAAAGAGGACGGACTATAGTTTCTTGTATATATTTTTCAGAGCCAAAGGTCGAAACAGGGACATGTGGCATGTCGTACAAGTTTGCTCTATTGAACTAGTCTATAATCAAGTCACTGTGGGAGATTTGGCATAACTCTTCCTTGGAGAATCCAATTTGGATCAGACTAGTGGCATTGGAAAGAGGGATGACAACTGCAGATCACAATTTCAGAACTAGATAATTCAAAATTACAGAGATACATCAAAGGCAATATTGAGCTCCTACAAAGTGAAAAAGGGTGTGTAGATTTGTTTTTAAATTTTGCTTAAGGTTGGTTTGAAAAATTATTTTGAAGGAATTCAAAGGGAATAGTAGAGCATTACTATCAGTAGCTAATGCCCTGAGGAAAGAAAATGCAAACACCTAGTAAGCAACCTGAAAGCTCTAGCATGACTCATGAAGAAGAGGAAGAAATGCTAGATGATATATCAAAATTACAAGACCAAGTGCAACAAATGTCATTCTCACAAAAGCTAACAGAAGCTAAGATAAATGGCATGGAATCTAAGATAAAGGGCATGGAATCTAAGATGGATGATTTGAAGATGTTTTTGAAGACATATTTGAAGACAGACTTGGGAGATTTGAAGATAGATTTGACAAATTTTCTACAAGAAATACTTACAAATGGTGAAAAGGGTAGTAAAGGAAACTCATGATGCAAACAAAAGAAATGTTAATCATGATTTCATAGACTCTAATGTTGGATCAAAGACCCACCATATTCCAAAAGTCAATATGACGAATTTTGATGGCAAGGATCCCGCAACATGGATATTACATATGGAGCAATTTTTCGATCTTAATAATGTGAAAAACACACAAAAGGTACATATTGTAACTTTATATTTGGAACCAAATCAGTTTGTATGGTATCAATGGCTTTGCTTTCGTAAACAAATTATCACTTGTGCAATTTTTACGGAAGAATTGACAACACATTATGAGGATACAAAATGCAACACTTTTTTTAGCCAATTGATAAGTCTCAAACAAAAGGGTTCAATAATGGAGCACATTGAAGGGTTCCAAAAATTGAACATAAGGGTAAAAAATATTCCAGAGGAGCATAGGATTGATGTGTTTCATAGGGACTTTAAAGGATAATATCCAACATGATGTTCGCCTTTGGGAACTTGATTCATTAGAGAAAGCATTCAGGTTAGCAAGAAAAATGGAAAGCAAAATTATGGCAACCAGGAAGCATACCACTTACAAATATAAAGATGGAAGTGTTGTTGTCCCTAGTCTTCCACAACCTATAAGGTTGACACCACAATAATTGGAAGAAAAAAGAGCAAAAGGGCTTTGTTACA
>APFE030912492.1:65210-96562 GCA_000404065.3 Pinus taeda | reverse complement strand
CATGGTGCATGTGTCCGGATTATAGGGAGCTCAACAAGCTCACTATTAAAGATAAGTTTCCCATTCATGTCATTGATCAATTACTGGATGAATTGCATGGATTAATTTACTTCACCAAGTTGGATCTTCATGCAGGATATCATCAAATCAGAATGAAGACTGAAGACATTCCGAAAACAACATTTAGAACCCATGAGGGTAATTATGAATTTTTTATCATGCCTTTTGGCCTTACCAATGCACCTTCTACATTTCAAGGTTTGATGAATTCAATTTTCAAACCCTTCCTTAGAAAATTTGTGTTGGTATTTTTTTATGATATGCTAATCTACAGCAAGTCTTGGAAGGATCATGTTGAACATGTTGACAAGGTGGTACAACTATTGGAGGAGAAACAATTATATGCAAAAAGATCCAAATGTTTCTTTCGAGTACAAGAGGTGGAATATCTGGGTCATATTGTATCTCGTGAAGGAGTTAAGGTAGATCCTAGTAAAATTAAATCCATTAAGGAATGGAAAATCCCCACGTCCATAAAGCATCTGCTAGGATTTCTCGGGTTGACAGGGTATTATCGCAAGTTTGTTAAGAATTATGGGAGAATAACAGCACCTCTATCAACATTATTGAACAAAGATGCATTTTCATGGACTCGAGAAGCAACAAAGGCCTTCGAACATCTTAAAGAGGCAATGTGCCAAGCACCGGTCTTAGCTACATCGGACATCAGAAAAACCTTTATTGTGGAATGTGATGCTTTAGGAAATGGAATTGGTGTTGTTTTAATGCAAGATGAAAGACCCATTGCTTTTGAAAGTCATCCAATCAAGGGAAAGTTTTTACAAAAAGCTATTTATGAGAAGGAAATGTTGGCAATACTACATGCACTTAAGAAATGGCAAGTCGACCTAATGAGAAGACACTTCAAGGTAAAAATGGATCATGATAGCCTTAAATATTTTTTAGAACAAAGTTTATCCTCTAAAGAGCAACAAAAGTGGGTCACAAAGATGTTGGGTTATGACTTTGAAATCATCTACAAGAAAAGGAAGCAAAATGTGGTGGAAGATGCACTCTCAAGAAAGGATGAGGATGTGGAAGCATTATTGTGTGCCATTTCTATTATCTAACCAGCTTGAATAAACGAAGCAAGGGAGGGATGGAGGAATGATGAAGAAGTGTGGGAACTTATTCAAAAGTTACAAGAAGATTCCAGTACATTTGATACATTTAGCTGGAAAAATGATTTGTTATGGTACAAAGATCACCTATACCTATGTAAGAATTCCCAACTCAAACAAAAGATTCTTATGGATTTTCACACTTCTCCCTTAGGAGGGCACTCAGGATTTTTAAAGACTTACCACGGGGTTAAGAAGGAATTTTTTGGGATGGCCTTAAATCGGATATTCAAAAGTTTGTGGCAGAATGTTTGGTTTTCCAAAAAAATAAAGTTTAAAGAATTAAGACCCTAGGTCTATTACAACCTTTATCCATTCCAAGCCAACATTGGGAGGAGGTTCAATGGATTTTATCACAAGTTTACCCAAATCTAAGGGAAAGAGTGTCATAGTTGACAGACTTACCAAGTATGCACACTTTTGTGCATTATCACATCCATTTAAAGCCAATACAGTTTCTACTACATTTATGGAAACAATTCAAAAGCTACATGGAAACCCAAATATTATTGTAAGTGACAAAGATCCTATTTTCACTAGAAATTTTTGGACATAATTATTTTCTTGTCTCGGTACTCAAAATAGCTCATAACTGATCTTATTATCCTCAATCTGATGGGCAAACTAAGATAGTAAACAAATGTTTGGAAGGATATCTTTGTTGCTTTTTATATGATAAACAAACGCAATGGGTCAAATGGTTACCTCTGGCTGAATGGTGGTATACCACTTCCTTCCATACAGCAATAAAAATGACCCCATTTATGGCACTTTATGGATATCAACGACCATACATCACATCATATTTAAGAGAAAATTCTAAGTTTCATGCAATGGAACGTCACATCGACCATCAACAACAAGTCCTCCAACTCTTAAAGGACAACCTCGTGTTGGTACAGAATAGAATGAAACAATAGGCAGATCAACATCGCAGCGAAAGAGGTTTTGATGTAGGTGATTGGGTATTCCTATGGCTACAACCATATAAATAAATGTCCCTCAAACAAGCTAAGAAGGATAATAAATTATCACCAAAGTATTATGGTCTGTACAAGGTGTTGCAAAAGATTGGTACTATGGCATAAAAATTGGAGCTTCCTGCAGCTTCTCGAGTTTGCACCCAGTTTTCAATGTTCATGTTTAAAAGAAGGTTATAGGCGAAAATGCTCCCCAGTTAATACATATATTGCTCAGAACTTGACGAGGAAGGAAAATTATATTTGGAACCGGAAGCAGTCACCCAAAAAACAAAGAACTCAACAGCTACGAAATCGAATCAATTTCAGAGTATCTGATCAAGTGGAAGACTTTATCCGCTTGAAGATTCACATGGAGGATTGAGAATTTTATTACAGTAACAACAAGAACTACTCAAGCGTTGAGGACAACACTTTTTTTTAAGGAGAGGGGCATGTTAGGTTCCTATATACTAGTGATTACCCCATTACTATTGTAGTTATACCCCTTATTAATATTGTTGTGCCCCTATTGTCCCCATATTGTTATTACTGTGCCCCATAGAATCCCTCTATTTTTATTTTTGTGCCTTTATATTATTATTGGTAGGTCAGCTAGGTTATACTGTGACTCCTTAGACTCCTATATATAGAAAGGAGGTTTTTTCATTTGAATCATAAAAGAGTCATTCATTTGTGTAATGTAAAGGAGGTTGCCCCCTTAAAGAGGCTGAATTCTAAGGCGTTGATCTATCTTTTCTATCTTTTTGTGAGCTGGCTTCATAACAATAGCTTAGTTAGTGCATGAGGTTGATGATATTACGGTGAATCTCTATCACTAAGCCTACTTACCATGATTACATCTTCGCTGAGTTATTCATCTCCATACAACTATTGTCTAAAGGCATTATTCCTTTTGTGGAGGAAGCATTTTCATTATTATTAATTCACTACTACGATGTATTTGTATGTTGTTTATTCATATTGCTTTGAGATTATCTTTGGTTGTCTCAAGGTCTTTCTATCTAACTCAATGATGTAGTACTCAAAAAGATATTTGTTGCCTCAAGATCTATCATGATGGCTTCAAAGATTCCTATTTTTCGAAGTATATTATTACTATAATGTGATGAATATATTGATGTGCCAATACTTTTAATGCCATTTCTAATGCATCACACTTTTTAACAAGACTCCCCCTCAATTTATGCATTTCTTCTTTTTCCACACTTTGGTGGGCCGCCTTCTAATCTATGCATCACTTTTTCTCTTATGGTATAATCTTCTTTGTATGATCTCCTTCATTTGTTTGGTTTTCTTTAAGAAATTGGGTAACTTGCAATATTTAGCCATGTGGCCAATATTGACACATTATAACATCTTTTGTGACCAAGAAAGGGAAGAAAAAATTTGTGTCTTCTCATGTTGTTATCCATATACAATGTGTTCCCACTCTTCTTTGAATAGGATTTGCAATCAATAGCCTTATGGAGAAAAAAATGACATGAATAACAATAAACATAAAAAGAACTTGTGTACCTAAGGAATGATGATCTTCTCATAGGGAATGATCTTCCTAGTTTGTTTGCTTGAGAGATCTTATGTTTATGCTACATATTTTGTTGTATATTTTGTTGATAGACCTTGATTTTATTGCTTCTACATGAACATATACAACTTTCTTTACATTATGGAAAGAGAAGCACTTTACTTCTTTCAATGAAGGAGCAAAGGATCTCCTTGATGAAATTACTTTGCCTCACTCATTCTTTGACTGTTGGTTCTAATGGCTACCTTTATTTTTTATCATGTTGTTGCTAACTTCTCCTATATGCCTTTTGGTTGTTGCTTAATTAGCTTCTATGACTACCTTTGAGCTAGATTTAGTCTTTTCTAACTCATTTCTCATGGAGAAAACCTATCGAGCTCAAGGATAAAACGATATTAATCGAAGTCAAAGTCATCAAAGGTAAAAAGGTTGAGGTACTGGGAGCTATGATCACAAAGTTTTCAACTCAAAGAGCGTTAATTGATGCCTCAAAATGGCTTTGGAAGGTTTCAAACCCCAATCTCCACATTGGGATCTACCACTAAAAATGGGCTCTACAAACCAATTCCTCGAAATTTTCCATCTAGAAAGTACTAGTACAAATGAAAAATTATATAATCATCCTTTTTAAATCACATCAAAAGAAACGAAAATGAAAAAAATCAGTTGTGGCAATGTAAAACAATGACTATATATACCCATATTATAGTAGAATTACACTAACATCAAAGTTGGGAGTTAAAATAATTATGAATTGAATCTAATATCGTTCATTACCTTACACCCTATACCCTATATTTAACATGAAGTTACTTTACCCCTTCTTTCAAACACAGTTAGATACCTTAGAGGTCATAGAGCACTTGAGCACTATACAACTCAACTTTACTACAAGAAAAAAACTATATTGGATCAAGACATTAAGAGAAACAACACACTAGTAAGACATACATATTTAGTGAATTATCAAAACATGATGACTTCTTCACTAGGGAATGTGCTTTGTAGTGACTTAGATCTAGAAAAAGTTCCCTTGTATGGTACAAAAATTTATGAAGAATAATTCTACTAAATGTTGAATAATTGATCCAAGTTTCCATCATAGGTCATCTAAAAAATTGCCATGATATTGGCAATTTTGGAGTCATACTTTTTCAACCCATTGTTTTACCTTTCTATCTTACATTTTTAACCTTTCTATCTTATATTTTTGCGGGCAATTACAAAGGCTAGGGAGCCAATTCATTTTACTAATGTTCTTTCGAATGAGCTAAAGAAGACCAAAGAGAATGTTGAGCGAAAAGTTTTGATCTTAGCAAGGATTCCTTTTTCTCAAACAACTCAAAGTTTCCCACAACCTCTCTCATGCTCTTGCATTTTAATTTTTACTTCTAACCTCTTATTATAAGCATTTTATAAATGAACAAAGACATCAAATCTCTCTCAAGTAAGCTCACACCAATAAAATTAAACCACTGTTAATATATATATAAATTATTTATATAAATAGTAATTAATATATATATATATATAATATTTACTAAAATAGTAATAATTAGTAAATATATAAAATTTGGCTCATTTAATGCCATTAGCAAGTTACTTATTTTCAGCAAAACTAACCATAGCTATAAAGAAACGGGAGTGGCAGGGCATTTGATGGCAGGAAAGTCTTACATTACCTTTATAAATTCGACGCTTTTCATAATTTGTCAAAGTGCTTAGCAACCTGCAATTCAGACTGAAATAATCAAAGGTATGAGGAAACGGACGTGACAGGACATTTCATCGCCGAAAAGTCACTTTGCCAAATGTTGGGTGTTGGGAGAGGACGTGTAGATAACGATACCTTTGAAAAAAAATTGTATATGTGATACAGAAATAAATACAGTCAGTAGGCACTCATTTTCTTCTTTTTTCTTTAAACTTTTGCACGTAAAGAGTCCTTTGTTTGTCTTTTCTGATATACCAGACTTTCCAGCGCTTTAAACCTTGAACTTCAGAACACCATTTCTGTTGATATTACAATGATATGACTGCACTGCGATTTTGATTATGTATGACAAAATTGAAAACAAAAATGTAAACATGTAAAATATTAATGATCAAATGACTACAACCTGATTAGGTATGGCATCGCTGGAAATGAAAAGCCTAAATATATTCGGCATTTTATAGTAAGTGAATTATTGTATTCTCTTAGAAAAAGTTAATAATGGTAATATATTAGTGATTGATTTTTTATTATTTTATTGATAGATATTAACAGACACTGCAATGCAATTTATTAGTCATGGCACAATTAACAACGAAATTATAAATACCGTGTAATTATATAAATTTAATGGCCAGTATATGTGTAAGTATAAGGCATCCCTTTATAATAAGAACAAATACATTTACTTCATCCTATTATTTCAGTTGGTAAAATTTTAATAATAAAAAAATTAATTAAATTATAGTTTTATTTAAAATTATTAATATTATTATTCATTAATATAAATGTATACATTTTTAAAAAACATATAAAGAAATTCTTAATTAGGGAGATTCGGTCTCATTTTATTATGGAAATTATTAATCTATTAATAGGTTTTGTTACAATAACATGGATGCTTATCATGGCATACCAATAGCATATGCCCAAAAAACTATAACTCATTTCATATGACATTTGTTCATATGATATATTTTTAATTAATGAGTTTATTTAAATGGATAAAAAAATATAACTAGTTTCTAAATAAATTTTGTCTTTGATTTATATATACTACTAATAATATTCTAGAATATTCTATACTGTCATAATTAACTATCGTGCCATGAGTTAATGATTGGTTTACTATCTTTCTATTTTCTCTAAACCAAAATAATAGATTAACGATTAATATCCATATTGTTGCAAAGTGGATATATATGAGCATAGAAAATATCAATATAAACCAACATTCAATAACATTGAATATCATTGAATATTATATAGTCAATATAAATCCATCTTGATGTGCAAACCTCTTTTCAATACAATATTTAAAAAAAACTTTACACATGTATAAATTTGGTCACTTTGATCACTAGTGACAGTTAATAGATTCATGGTTTGTATATATATCTATTATATCTATATATATATATATATATATATATATATATTATATATATATATATAAGTGAATTCAACACCTTCAAAAATAAATTGGGCACATGAATTGTGTAGAATATAAAGATTAAACTTACAGATCCACAAAATCTACAAAATCTTACTCTAAAAAAATTGTTTAAAAAAAGACTTGTGAAAATACATGAAACTTTTTAAGCATTAAATTATTTTTTTTTGGATTTCTTAGTATAATATTTATATACTTTTATTTTAAAACCATATATAATACATGCATCGTTCTCATTGAAATATTTTATTTAACATGTCATTAAAATATTTTATTTATAAAGCATATTGTTCACATTAAAATGTTTTTTTCTGTTATTAATATATTTTTAAATACACATCAATATTAACTAAATTTATATTGGAAGTAATGCTTCCATGTGTTGGTATGAGTTGTCATTGAGAGTTCTCAACCTTAAATCTAGAAGTCGTTGTTTCCTATGTATGAGTTATAGTCATGATCTAGATGTGTGGAAGTCAAATATTTATGTCCTATATATGTGTAACTATTGTGATCAATAAATATATCATAGTGTGTCTTTTGTGTTGTGTAATTTCTCTTTGATTTCTCTCTATTTTCTAAGAGGGGCTATGATCATGTGATTTTAGCCATGATACTCTTTTGTACATATATTAGTTTAATAGAGTATCTGATCTGTGTGAATATTTGATTTGTCTGTGGATTTTGGATAGTTGCATGCACAGGATAATTGTGAAGATCCATTATCGTTGTTGTGTGAATTTCCATTGTGGACAAATCTTTGTAAAAGAATAGGAAATTTGCTTGTGAAGAAGCTAGATTAGCATACATTTGGTTTGATCTAGTGTGGATCTACAATTGACAGCAATGTCAACATTTTTTAAATGATGGTTCTCGAGATTATCATATGGTACAATATGTATAGTTGCAACATGGAGATGGAATTTTGACATTTCTCATTCTAGATCTGAACTAATAAAATATTGTGGTATTGTTTATCCATATATCGAGAGCCAAATGTTGGAGATCTGATGGAAAATACCAATATGCAATGTTATTATTATTATATTTGATCTGAGATCAATAAAAGAAATTATTGATTTTTTCTCTATACATTTTCCTGGTTGGTGTTTTTGTTTTTATTGGTTATAAAAAGGGTTGGCAGTTCTTAAACTAGAAGCCGCAGTGTCAATTCTTGTGTGTTTTTATTGGTTCTAAAAAATGTTGGTGGTTCTTAAATTGGAAGCCCCGGTGTTCAAAACATAAATTCTTTTGTGTTATTAAAGTCAATTTGTTTGGTCAAATTTTGAACACATTGGGTATCGATACCTTCATCCTCGAAAGAGAAATATATGATAGATGGTGGTTGGTCCATAGAATGGTTCATTACTTGACGACTCTTATTGCTGAAGCCGCGGAGAGCCAAGGTGTCAATATTGTTGATATTGCAAAGTTCATCAACAATGATCAAAGGCGGTTACATTTTAAATGGAGGTCAATTGATAGATCGAAGATGTGGTGGTGAAATAGCACTATTCGCAAGATTCTAGTGAATGTGAGTGCTGATGAAGATCAATCAGAGAGAAATTATCCTTCTTGTAATATGTGTTTTCAATTTTTTCATGTAAGTTTAAGGGAGGGTGTTGGAAGTAATGATTCCAAGTGTTGTTATGAGTTGTCATTAAGAGTTTCCAATCATCAATTTGTGTGTGTTTTGTGTTTGTCTAATAGCTCTTTATTTCTCTATTTTCTAACACATTATATTAAAATATCTAATTTATTATCTATATTAATTTTATTATTATTATCAATATTTTTTAAATGACACATATATTTTATATTAAAAGTGAAATAAATCATATATCTTTTTAACATAATTAAATTGGTTTAATATCAACCATAAATTTAGAGACCAAGGACCATTCTCTTAGAAAAAAAATATCTAAAAATAACAATATTAATAATATTATTTGAAATTTTATAATGTTTTAATTAAATTTAACCAAACATATATATTTAATTTTGTTATTTTTTTTTATAGCTAACATTATTTTAAATAATATTTCATTTTTATTTAAAAAACCATATATCAACTGCCAATTACACAATACCTGTTACTAAAATGTAAAACATTCTCAAAATAACAACATAGATAATATTCTCCTATTATGAGGATAGGAGAATAAAATAACAATGTATTAGTTATTTACTCACTGCATGTTTAATATTTTCCAGCCCTAAATTATATTCCTAAGTGGAAAGCTGGGTTCAACTTTATTATGTCATTTATCTACAAGTTTGTTTCTGCAACATTATTGTGCCAGTTGTGTCAATATTTTCACTCTCCCCGAAAAGATTGAAATGATGAGCTTCATGGTAGCTTCTCCACACGATGCAATGGTATGTTCTTCAATAAGTTTGCATGGCATAAGAGGGACCCTCTTATGTTTTTAATGCATATGCCACTTTACAAAATCACTTTAGAAATGGGAAACACCTGTAACTGCTGCCTGGGCTGCAACCAAATTTGTTTTGATTCTATTAAAACTGCGCTTTCCTATCACATGTTCATAGCACATATGTTACAGAAAAAGGAATCTCACTCTACCTATGCACTCATGGCTTCCTTATCTCCATACACGCAGATCGCAATTGATGTTTTGTTCGTGAAAAACATAAGTGAACCTGAGAACGATGACGACTGAGGGTCCCATGTGTGTGAGACGGGCAGGCAACGTGTGACCGAATTGAATGGATCGAAAATCTGGCAGCTACAATGACAGAAGTGGACATTACCTTCCCTGGCTGTAATCACGTTGCGTTTTCATTCCAGCTGTAATCACCTTGCATTGAGCATGGAGAATACAGATTTGGATGTGAAGCCTTAACTACATATCGTATGTTGAACTGATAATGGTCGTGGATATGATCCGCAAGCTATGTCCGGTAAGACTCGAGTCACCAGAACCTAATGTCCAGATTTGAGTAGCTCTATGAACCTAATGTCTAGATTTGAGTAGCTCTATGTAAGATTAGGGAAATGTAAATTTTTACTTTAGGTTTATGTAACCAGTAATGTAAAGTCTGGTAGTTATTTTAATAATGCAACATGGTAGTTATTTTTTGTTTGGATAATTATTTTTCTATAAATTAAAAAAAAAATGAAATTAATTTAGGAGTTAGAGTATGTGTGTCTTTATAAATTTTAACAATCAAATAGTTACATATCTATTTTGTTTCATAAACATAGAATCTCACACACATCGATTTAATGTATATTGTCTATAACATTAAAAATAGATTATTATTATTATAGTTCTTTTACATAAATAATTTTGTATTATATTACTTTTTATTTTAAAATTTCTATTTTACTTTGTCTACTAATTCTTAATAATAACAATAATAATATATTTTTAAAATCTTTATGATGATGATAGTGGTGGTTAATGTTCACTGAGACCAAACTTTGGTCTATCGGACCTAGATAAATGAATTATTTAGTTTGATTTAAGATTGTATTCCTATGCTCCAAAAGCTTGGAGAGGAGCCTCCCGAGGTCACTCTAATTTTGACAACGTAAAAGGCTAGGGAAGACAGTATTGATTTTCATCCTGGATGTTAGTATTCTCACAGAGATGTCAGAACCCTTCCATCCATGGTATTTTAGGAATTGCCCAACTACCCGTTTCACAAAGGAGCTCATGAGAGTTCGTTCTAATCTTGACTATATACATCATTACAAAAATTTATAAAAAATATAAATATACTATTATCTTTGAATTTGAACTCATAACCTTTTATTAAAAAACACTTACTTTTTAATGATTTAACTTACTCAAGTTATAAACATAATTAATTATTAAAATTAATAATGATAAATATTATATAATTTTTTTAAAACAATATATCTTATCTCTTAATTAAACATAAAATCTGTGTATAATTAATTAAATTTCAAAATAATATAAATAATATTATCACCATAACTCTAAATCACGATCATAATAATTAATTTAATGTTTAATAAAACATTAAATTACTAAGCACGAATAAAATCACTATAATAATTAATTATATATTTCATAAAATATTATATAAAATATAATAAAATTTATATTATTATATATTTCATAAAATATTATATAATATATAATAAAATTTATTAACTTGATATTTATGTGAAATTCCCAAAAATAAAAAAATAATATATATATATATATATATATATATATATACACGTTTGATATTTTTATTAAACAATTATTATTTTTACTTTTTTAAATTATAATATATTTATTATAGAAAATTATAATTTATTTTGATAAAATTATTTGTAATTAATCTTCGATGGGGCGTTAGGCTTTCGAAGTCACCTGTCACATGACGGATGTGAGTTGTGCAATATTTGAGGTGGGGAGGGTAGGACATCAACCCCTCCACCATGCTCGAGTTAATAACACTACGCTTGCTTGTGTGAACCGTTCAACTTCACCTGTGTGCAATCGCTCGCTTCAACATGATGGAGTCGATCCTCCTCTAGTTATATTCAGTCCATCTTAAAACTCTCTAGTTGTCTATTGTCTCTAAAGAGCTCACATCCCTGGTTGCATCTTCTCTGACTCCTAGTTTAGGGTGGTGGTCCATCCTATGCACCTCGGGTGTGCTTCTAGCAACGTTCTCTCACCTGCTCCTACTAATTAATAAAATTTCCCTCACAACTCCTCTCTAGATGGCACGTCTCTTTCGGTTCTAGCTAGCTTTAGCCTCAATTGCCTTCTGCTCTTTGGGTTTGTCACTTTGGCCTCTTGGGGCAGCTTTTGGAGTGCTTTGTGCTAGACTTCGGGTTCTTGTCCTCTTAGTTATGGGTCCATGAGTGGTGTTCTAACTCTTAGGGTGGCGGTTTTAGTTTTAAGGTGGCATTGGATGTTGGGTCTTCTCACATCCTGGATCTTCCTTTACGGGATCTCTAGTCTCAATTCACCCTCCAGGGCTCTGCTATAGCTCTGGTGTCGATATCGAATTTGGGGCATTGCCTTTCAATTTTGTCTTGGGTGTCTGATATATTCTATCTAGATCTCTCCTCTTAGGTCTTTCACTTCCACTCTCATCCGACTTGTCTCTAATCAAGTGACGAATTCTCGGTGGTGGGAATTTTTGTGCTGGTTATCCTCTTCCCTTAGGTTTGTGGTAGGGCCTACTTGGTTCAGAGTCGCAGGTGGTAGCATTTTGGGTGTCTCTTTATTCTGGCTCTATGACTTCCCTTTGAGATCCACCATGAAGCCCAGTCCCCGCTCCTCACACGTCCTTACACCAACAAAGCCTGAAGGCTCTCCCGCCCTCACTGGGTCTTGGAGTGGTTTCGTATCTATTCAGGGTGGGAGTTTTAGGTGGGGCGCAGGTCATTCAAGAGGACTTGGTTGTGGGGGTTGTGGGGGTCGCAGCTCTTTGGTTGCTTCCATGGCAGGCATTCATCATCATATGGTTTCACATTTTGGTTGTGGCGCAGGCATTGGTGGTCATGGTCACAGACGCCAACGTGTTATGCCACATTATTGGTGCAACGGACAATGACGTTTGGTACTTTGGGTCAGGCACCTTCTAGGAGCTTGGCACTCTCCTCGACACTCCTCAAACTAGTGCAATTTGTCTCTTCTCAACTGGTTTCCCTTAATCAATCTCACAAGGAGGAGCACAAGGCTATCATGGCAAAATTAGAGAAGCTTCAATACTTCTAGCGCCATGTTCACAAAAGGGTGGTAGTGGTCTGACACAAACAAAAAATGTTGATGGAAAAGGTTGAAAAACTGGAAACTTGGTTTGTTCACTTTGAGATATATGTCAACTGCATGTATCGCTCTCCACCTCCCCCAGGGATTGGGCCAAACAACCCTACTTCAATTACCTCTAATGACTAAGTGTGTTTCTTGTTCTTTTAATTTTCTCGAATGTTAGGCCTCTTGGCCTTTAGACTTCTCAGTTAGCAATTTGTCTTTTTGTAAGTTGTATGGGTATCACATTGGTCAACAAACCTGGTGAGGGTAAGACCATATGAATTTTGACATCCTTGTATATTCCTTTTGATTAATAAAAACTCTTCGACTTACAAAAAATACAATATATTTGTATTGAAAAAAAGAATATTTTAAAGTATTTGATTTCTTTTACTATCATTCTCATAATACTTATCCATTTGTAATTGTAATCAAGAGAATTGTCCCTTTGTTATGACTTACAAGTCCAAATTGGGATCTACTTTTTATAATATTTCTTTCTTCGAGTCATATGATTAGACATTGAAATTGGCATTAGGGATTAAAGAATATGCAAGAGACTAAAGAAACCAATGATATAAGGCAACATAAATACGACAAATTTCAAGAAAAGGTCTAATTCTAAATATTTTCTTCTTTGTAATTATTGAAATTCTCTAAATCCATGTTTCATGTTTTACATTTTATTTAATTGAGTAGTAATTATAACAATATGATTGTATCCCTTTTGAATTTATACCATCATTTTTTTTCTCCCATGCCTCCATTGGAAATCCAAAGCTACCAACATCTATTAGGCTTCAACAACCCATTTTTCACACTATTTCACACTTTCACTTACCTCAACCAACTCACTGCATATTCCTATATTCTATCATTCTTCCTGTAATTTTAGATTGCCCCAAAAAAAATGTGTGTTTCCTATAGCACTAAAATCCACCAAAAAGAAAGTACAAAGTAGTCCAACCACTACATTCCCTAGAGTTAAGACAACTAGAGCAAGCTCCCATGTTTGAAACATTTAAATCAAAATCAAGGGGGAGGGGAGTAGTTGAAATTTTAGTGTATCCTTCAATCAAAATAAAACGACACACAGAGAGGAGCTAGACCAAAATGCTCTTTATAATCAAGTGGGTTGCAACTAGAAGCATCAAGAAGACCAACATAGTAGTGACTATAACCCATAGTCTATTCAAGCCTACCACACTAGACATTTGTGTGAGGATTGGATGAAGGATATAATGCAAATAAATGTCATTGGAGGAGAGTATAGTGAAGAGCAAAAACAACCACGCACCCGCCCACCTCTCATCTCCCTTTTTACTTCATTGGCCTTCACTCATGGATGCTTTCATATTTATGAGAAGATCAACCTCTTTACTATGCACCAACATAGATCCATCTTAAATAGGAATTTAACATGAGCCTAGAGGGATCTAATTTCTTCACATGCAATTTTTTTTTTATGAACCAACATTATTTAAATATTTTATATAGTTTTTTTTTTTGTCTTTTTTATTTATATTTGGGTCGACATGAGCAAAATTTCAACTTTCATGACAGACAGACATAGTTACACATCAGACTCAGTTGTAAAATGAGCCTCTAGACTCAACTAGCAATAACAGAAAGAATGAAATTTCTTCGAAATACTCAGATAATTATATCATTTTTTAAATATGATAGCATAAAAAAATATTTGGAGATATTGAAATAAAGATAATAAAATAATGGAAAAATCACTCATATTGTAATAAAGATATTGTAATAAAGATAATAAAATGATGAAGAAGTCACTCCAAGTTTCTCCTCAAATAAATATAAATATTGAAAATTTGACATGAACACAACTTAATATTAAAAATGATATCCAGATTAAAAAAAAAAAAAATTATATCTATAATTATCATTCATATATTTATTTTTATATTATATATTATATATATATATATATAGTAATAAATGATTCGCGTTCTTCAGTTAAAAAGATCTTTTATCTTAACTAAAAAAAGTTTATATGTAAATTTCCCTCTAAATGTTTCACTTGAAATTGCTTTATTCATAATGATCAAATGTACGCTTAAAACCAAATATCTACTTAAAACTGTAACTTAATAATTAATTTATTAATATTAATCTTATTAATTTTTTTAATTTTAAATATCTTAGTTACTCACTTTTATAAATTAAGTAATTATCATCTTTTTAAGTAAACCCAACCATTAGTATTTTAAAAAATGCTCAGTTTGGCCTTTCGCTCTATTCATTCATACATGTAGGTTGACACCAAAGAATTGTTCACTTGAATTTTCTTCATTCCGGGTGACCAAATGTAAATTTCATCCCTAACTGGGTGAACAAGTACTTGCCGAAGTATGTGTTGATCATCAATTCAGTAATATTCATTATTTGTTTAATTTTAAAGTTAATTAACTATTTTGAATAGTTTTTGGATTTAGTTAATTATATTTAGATATAATTAAATAATTATTTTGAATTGTAATATAACACCTGCTTTTATTTTAAATCTTTCAAAAATTACCATTGATTTTTTACATAATTTTTATGATTATACAATGTAATTGGTTTTAGAGAAGAATATAAAAAAATAATAATTTTTTTTTTTTTATTAATTGATATTAATATAGTAATATGTTTAATTATTTGGTTGTAATTTAATTTGTTATTAAATATGTTATTTCTGAATTCTTTAGTTTTCTCATTTGTATTTTTATAAATTATGTTTATAAGAAAGCAAATCTTTTAATTCACATTTTATCTAGAAGATTATAAAGAAAAGGATTTAGATGGTTGTTATCATAATGAATCTGTAAAATTTCACATTAACTAAAGCAAATTTTTTAATTGACATGTCAACCAAAAGGTTATAAATAAAAAGATTTAGATGCTTGTTATCCTAGTGCATTTATAAAATCTCAAATTTATTATGTGAATACTAAGTTTAAGAGGGTGGATACTTTGAAGTTAAAGATTCATACCTAGTAACAATTGTGAGCCTTAGCTAACTTCAAGTCTTTAGATTTAAGGGTGAGAAATATTATTATAATGTTTTTAAATTTAGTTTCATGTCTTTCAATTTAGGGGGGAGAAATATTATTATAATGTTCTTAAATTTAGTTCAAAGAATCATAACGAGTAATAATTATTATATTAGTGTAATACTTGTAGGTAAATGTGTAAATATTGAAGTCACTATGTTATTTACTTTCCTTTCTAGATTATGAACTATGTTAAAAGTGTGATATGTATAATTTGTGAATATGAATGTTTTAACTTTTATTAATAAATTTATTAAATATTTAGTGATAAAATTATGAGAAATTATATTGTAAGAGAGTGTCAAGCCAGGAAGTAACTCCCTGAAAATGAGATTGTATTATTCATTTAGATAGGTCATTATTATATACAAGATGGAGTGACTGTTCAGTTTCATCTCTCGATGACTCTCCATTTCCTCTATTATTTATTTACACTAATTACAGTTGTTCACTTAATCCCTCTGATTAGGTGTCAACATTCCCCCCCTTAATCTGAAAGGATGTTGGTGAGTCCAAGCATCGTTCTGAATCTTTCAAGCTTTTCTCTTCCAAGTGCTTTAGTGAAGATGTCTGCAATCTGCTCATTAGTGGAACACTGGTGAAGATGGATTGTTTTGGCCTCAACATGATGTCAAATCAGATGATATTTTGTATTGATGTGCTTCGTTTGATCATGGAACTTTGGGTTCTTTGCCATCTTTATTGCCGAGGTATTGTCAATCATGAGTGGAGGCGATTGTACTTTTTTTACCTACAAATCTTCCAGAATTTTCCTGAGCCACACAATTTCTTTTGTTGCCTCAGCTGCTGCCACATAACTTGCCTCTGTTGTGGAATCTGCTAGAACTGATTGTTTGTGTGATCTCCAGGAGACAGCTCCTGATCCAAGATTCATAGCATAACCTAATGTAGATACCCTAGTTTCTTTGTCTCCATCGGAGTCTGAATCAAAGTATTCAATCAAGCTGAAGTCACCTACTTGTGTATACTTGAGTCCAATGTCTTCAGTTCCCTTCAAGTGCTTTAGAACTCCTTTTGCAGCAGACCAGCGTCCCTCGCAAGGCTTTTGCATAAACCTGGAGAGGATTTCAATAGCAAACAAAATGTCTAGTCTAGTATAAGTCATGTAGTTGAGACTTCCTACAAGTTGTCTATACTTTGTTGCATCCTCAAATTCTTTTCCTTAAATGGATGTGAGCTTTAAGTTTTGTTCCATTAGAGTAGTTAGAGGATTGCATTCAGTCATGCCAAACCTGTTCAACAAATCTCCAATGTACTTATCTTGAGAAAGGAATATGGACTTCGGATGTTCAGTTACTTCAATACCAAGATAGTAATGAACATAGCCCAAATCAGTCATTTCAAAACCTTTCCTCAATTCCTTCTTTATGGATACAATGTAGCTCTCATTGTTCCCTATCATCAAAATATCATATACATATACCACAAGATATACAACTATTTTGCCAACCTTCTTGACAAACAAAGTTGTATCATCAAGATGATAATGTTTGAAATTGAGTTTCAGAAGATGCTCAGTTGGTTTTTCATACTAGGCTCACAGTGCTTGTTTAAGGCCATACAAGGATTTCACAAGTTTTCATAATTTATGTTCATGTCCTTTCACAGCAAATCCTTTAGGCTAGGACATAAAAACATTCTCTTTTAGATCTCAATTCAAGAAAGTAGTTTTTACATCCATTTGATGGACTTTCTAACCATTCTTAGCTACTAGGGAAAAGAGTGTTTGGATGGTAACTCATTTTGATGTGGGGGCAAAAGTCTCCTCATAATCAACCCCTTCCTTCTATGTAAAACCTTTTGCCACAAGCCTAGCTTTGTGCTTGTCAAGTGAGCCATCAACTTTATACTTGTTCCTGTAGACCCACTTGTAGCCAATTGGTTTGATTCCCAATGTAGGATCAACCAGATTCCAAGTGCCATTCTATATCAACACATCATACTCCTTTTTCATTGCTTCTTTCCATTCATCATGAGAAGAAACTTCTTTGAAGGAACTTGGTTCAAAATCTATAGACAAATTCAATTCGCAATCATAAGAAACATCCATATCAACAGGTGAATCAAAGTCATCTACATCACCTCTAATTTTTCGGGTTGAATTTCTAGTTCCTGTCTTTCCAACCTCATCAGGATGAACACTTTCAAGTATCTTTGTTAGCCACTTTGGGGGACATTTCTAAGATGGTCCAGGCTACTCCTTTGATTGAGTTGGGACTAGATCAAGATTAAGTCTCCTAATTCTATCAATCACATCACTTAAAGTATCATCCATTGTTGGAGTTTCATGCGGGGGAGAGAGTGCTTCAGAAGAAGATTCCACAGGTTGATCTAGTATAGGAATCCCCCCTTCAAGATGTGGAATCTAATTATCAATTTCTTGAAATGATTTTGCATTTGTGAATCTATCCAAGCGATCAATTTTCCGCTCAACAACATTGTGAGTTTTGGATGATTCAAGAAAGATTACATCTCTACATACAAAAAACTTTTTATTAACTTCATCATAGAAACGGTATGATTTGGAGGTGTTTGAATACCCCAGGAAGATACACTTACGACTTCTTGCACCAAGTTTGTTCCTATGTACCTTTGGTATCAAGGCATAACATGTGGAACCAAAGACCCTGAGATGCTTTACTGAAGGAATGTGCCCATACCACATTTCATAAGGAGTGTTGTTTCTAATAGCATTATATGGACATATATTCTTTACATATACAACACATAGAATTGCATTAGCCCAAAACATCAATTTTACATTGTTGAAAAACATCATGGAGCACACCATATTTAAGATTGTCATATTCATTCTTTCAGCTACTCCATTCTATTGGGGATTATAAGGAACAATTGTTTGATTTTGGATCCCATGTTGCCGAAGATAGTTTTGAAATTCATTTGAAGTGTATTCTTTTTCATTATTAGTGTGAATAGAGCCGGTATGAGATTATGCATCATTTTCAATCCATGTATGAAAGTTCTTGAATGTTTGAAAACCATCAGATTTGTTCTTTAATAAATAAACCCAACACATTCTAGTTTCGTCATCAAAAAATCTCAACATATATTTATTTCCATTTGAAAAAGGAATAGGCATTAGACCACATAAATCTAAATGAATGAGTTCAAGTTTTTTATGTGCTCTCGAATGTGAATCATGAAAATATTGTTTGCTATGCTTTCCTAGAATGAAAGCATCACATTGCTTAAGTTTCCTAGGAATTGTAGGCAAACCAGTAACACCATTTTTCTTCAACAAGCAGAGGTTGTCATAGCTCAGTTTTCCAAATCTAGCATGTCATAATAAACTTTATGGAAATGTAACTTCTTTATAATCAGAATTGTATGAGAAATTTTGTGCACAAGTAGAGGTACCCTGCAACTTGAGAAGCCTTTCTTCTTCTATCCCCATCACGACAAGTGAGTAGTCTGATGCTTTTCTCACCTCAAGCTTGCCATCAAACATATGAATGGAGTTTCCTTGCTAGCGAATGTGGACCAAGGACAACAAGTTTATCCTCCACTGTGGGAGATATAAAACATGATGCTGAAGAAAGTCTAGAAGACCAGGAAATTTAAGCCTAATTGTACCAAGCCCTGATGGCTTGGGTTTTGATTTGTCTGCAAAGTATACTACTCGATCAACATTGTCAATAAATTATTCAAAAAAACCTCTTCTAAAATTCATGTGGCAAGTTGCTCTTGAATCAAGGAACCAACCATTTTTCCAAGAAGCAAGTGAAGCATTAAATAAGTCTTCATTTACTCCAATATTATAGTGTGCCACAACATAGTGAGTGGATTTAGGTGCTTTACCTTTCTCTTTGTCATTAGTTTTACCTTTGGGTTGGTTTCTTTCCTGTTCAAGTCTATCCCAAGGAAACTTGCATGTGGATGCATCATGAGATCCATCTCTTTTGCAAGGTATGCAGTGAAAGTCTGAATTTTCTCCTTGAGTGTGTCTGCCCCCCCTGCCTCTGAAATTTATTCCTCTTCCTCTTCAACCACCTCTTCCTCTGGAACAATCTTGAGTAAGATTCTTCTCTCTATGTGCAAGACACACACCCTCTTCAATAAACTAAGGTGTTGTCCTCTTCCAAAAATCTCTCTCCCTTTCAGCAAATGTTTTCACAAGGGAGTCAAAGGAAATATCTTTGAGGTTTCCATTTGCTTGCAATGACTCAAGACAATTTGAGTAAGTGGGATAAAATGCCTTGAGAAAAGTTATCAATTGAATGTCCAGTTCAACACTAGTGACTTTGATATCATGCATAATAGATTTTGCTTCTGATGCAAGAGCAAGAGGATCATCATTTTGTAATTCAAGGGTGAACAATTTAATCATGAGCTGAACAACTTCAAGTGCAGAGTGTGAGTCACAGAGTTCCTTGAGTTTTTGTAAGGCTTCGAAAGCATTTGAAAATGGCAAAATATGGCAACTCACCTCTTCATTTACTGATGCTGCAATCAATGCATAATCTTTGTTGTTCATATTTTCCAAAATGACGAATTCCTTGTTTGAGGTAGCTTGTTCTGGCAGTTTGTCTCCATCTTCAACACACACTCCTTTCCACAGCTCATTAAAAATGAGACTGTGTTTGATTTTCCGAGACCACTCAGGATAATTTTCCTTGCCGGTGAGAACCACTCCCACAATAGATATTAATGAATGCATTTTAAAATCTATGAACTATAAAAAAATGTACTTCTGCTGCCAATATATATTTAAAAAAATGAACTTTTGTTGGTTTCTTTTTTTTAAATAGCTATGGCGATTTAAGAAAAATGTAGTAAGGGCATTTTTTTTTAAAGGTTGGTATATGGGGAAGGTGTTAGAAGGTATTAATTGGGGAGGGTCTATCTAGCAGGGGGCATTTAACATAGGCAGCAGATATATAATAGTGAGGAAAGGCCGTATGTGGAGAGGTCGCGTTGCAGGAGGAACATATATGGTGGAGGGGTTGTATGTGGCAGAGCGTACTAGAGGAGGAGGGGCCATATGTGGAGAGGTTGAAATTTCTCTCTCTAGAGAAAGAGCTGTCACAGTAGAAATACCAACAGCACATTTCTCTATTAAATCATCATCTGTGAGATCAATAACCTCAGGATCAAATACCGATCCATCGTCGTATATAGTCTTCACAACCAATCCATACGAAAGTGGCCTAATGCCAAGCTTTGCAAGAAAAGCTTCCTCGGAAGAACCAACCTTGTCTCCCTTCTTAATAAGCTCCACAAGTGATATACTTTCAACATTACCCTTGTTAATATTTGTGGGAATATTTAACACCTGGAAGAAATATAACATGTGGAACAGCTTACCACACTAGAGGTATCACCACGCTTTCACTTCATCGTTCGTCATGTTTCTATACAGGACTCGAACTAGGGATAGCCGAAGGGCCTATGAAAGTTGAAATGTTCACAGGAAGAGTGGCCGCCAGTGCACATTCTTCATCAGATTTAATGCAGAGGCATGGAGGCTTGCTAGAGGCCGAGCACAATGGTATAGAGACCTAGAGGCTAAGAACTGTGAGTGGAGAACACCCTTTGGGACTACTTCAAGCACAATAGAAAACACATTTGAGATTAGAGACTCAACGGATGACGGTGGAATGGAAAACGCATCTGATGGTTTACGTAAGATGGGTTTAGGCTTCAAGGTATGGTAGAAGTGTCAGTTCTGCAAAATAGGTAGAACATAGGCAGGAGGGAGTTACAAGGGCAGGAATGCTAAAAATAGAGCTAGCTCTAATACCATGTTAGGCCAAGAGGTAACTCCTAAAAAATGAGATTGTATGATTCATTTAGGTAGTTCATTATTATAAACAAGAGGGAGTGACTGTTCAGTTTCATCTCCAGATGACTCTCCATTTGCTCTATTATTTATTTACACTAATTACAATTTTTCACCCAATCCCTATGATTAAGTGTCAAAACAGAGTTTCATATTCCCAAATAGTTGAAATACAATTACAAGCAGAGGCAGTTGCCTACGAAAACTGATAATTACAAGCAGAGATGGTTGCCCACCAAAACTCTTACCATTAGAAATAAACTATCTCAATTTGGTAAAAGGGAGCAAATAGGGGAGAGAAACTGGATGCAACCTTGAAGAGGAGACATACTCCAAACTTAATACCTCTGATAAGACATTGTGGAGGGAGGCAAGACACTGCCAAAATGAGGAATTCAAGTGGAATTCCAACTGAAGATTGTGAGTTTAGTTTAAAACCCGAGAGTGAATTTTTTTTGGATCAAAGAAGTTCTGGGTTGGACCTATTAAGTTCTATGTTCTGAAGTTGTTCTAGATATGAAGCTAGCTTGGGGAGAGTCTCAGTAGAGCATATTGATTCTCAATGGTTGGGAGGATAATTCTATGCCCTATAATTTTGTGGAAAACTTGATTACAAGAGAAACAAATAAGTAGGACAACTATTTTGAGTAATTATTTTTCTTTCTAATTATGTTTGAATGGTTATGTAGTGTGTAATCTATTGAGGAATTATCTTTTTTAGTTTTGTGTAAAGTGTAAGACTGTGTAATTTACTGAGGAATTATGTTCTACTTTTTCACTGTCAATTGTAAGACTGTTGGTATATGTTAATTCTAGGCCATAGCCAAGAGCGGTTAGCTAGCTTGAAATAGCCCTAAACCCCTAAACCTTATTAATCAATTTAAAGAGAGAAACAATCCTAAACCTTATTAATCAATTTAAAAAGGGAGGATAGCCCAGTCATAAACCCTATTAATCAATCTAGAGATGGAAGACAAGTTCTGAAAATCAAGTCCCTCTGAAACCCTAAACTTAATATAAAAGTACAACTACCTTAAAAAAAGAATTCAAAACTATTTTATATCCAAAAGAATAATACCAAAAACTAACTAAACTATAAAATAAAAATAAATAAATAGTATGAATAGTTCCATATAAAATAAACTTTTAAAATTAATCAATAATAAAATTTACGAATAGTCTTTATCCCTTATTTAGAGAAATATAAATATGAATAACTTCATAAGCATATGGTCTCATTCTAGCAATCAGTAACAAAGAAACTAAAGACTTTACTAAATAAAAGAACTCTTTATAATCAAAATATTTACAAACCCTATGTTCTTAGTGTTAATAGAAGACCACTCGACAGAGGATTTCAGCATCAGTGTATAATTTCAAAAGGCTATAAATATAAGTATTACAAATGAAATTAATTTCTAGCAAAGCAGAAGGTCGTAACATAATAACGACTGAAGATAAATTATCTCACACATTACATAATAAGGGAATAAATGAAATTCTTAATTCGTTCTCAGCCCTTCACGGTTTTCAAAGGCCAATGGTCCATTATTATAACCAATACAAAAGAAAAATGACTCCAAATAGCTACCTATAATAAGGTCTGGCTGCCGATACAACTACCTAGAACCCAACGAAGGGGATGTTACAATTGGCCTCAGCTAAATCGGAAGAAATATCATTATAATGTTGTTAAATTTTATGGAATGTATTTAAAATATATAAATAGTGTTGGAAAGTTGTTTATAATAATGGACATAATGTTTAAGTATAGTCATATAAGTTAAATAATTGGTAAATGTTGATAAGTGTAAATTTATTATAAGCATAAGAATATTTACTCTATTATACATTACACATTATTTAAATTAAAAAAATTATAAAATTTAACTAAATTATAACATTATTTTAATTAATTATATATTTATTAGCAATTATTAAAAAATAATATGTGTTAAATATATGCAAATTTTAAAAAATATTTAACAATATTCTTAACCATGGAGATTTTCTTAGAATACCATGGCTTGTTAATACCACATGCTCAATATGACATGTGTTGACATGATACTTTTTTTATTAATTAATTTGAGATAAATTAAGTAATTGAGCATAACTAACTTGGATATAAATCTTAACCCTTGATGCGTGAATATTGTTATGACTATTCCAACATATTCCATGTAAATTAAATCTCTACCACCTGCCTATTAGTTACTAGTGATTAAATTAAATTTGTGAAAGACATTTTAAAATAGACATGCCTATAGATGTAAAGTTTAGTAAAAATTGAGACTTGACAATGGGAACTAAAAATATACATTTTAAAATCAAAATTATCAAAATAATTATTTTTTTTAATCAGAAGCTTCTATTAACTCAGAAAGTTAAATTTACATCATGCTTCTCCAAATCCCTACCTCACTCCTACCATTTTTTTTGGCTTGCATGAAGAGACTATATAAATAGACACCATACAAAAAGAAAAATATTTCCAAAGATTTCCGATGCCAACTATGTCAATATGATCCCAAAATAAAGAAGAGGAATATCAACGTTACTTAATTGAGACAACGAGAGCAGGATGTCTCAAATTAGTGTGAGGAGAGGGGGGTAGTTGAAAATCACAATGGAGATGTCCCTTATATAGGCCATGTTGGCTTCATGATGCTCAATATTTTCCAGGATACACCTTTGCCCCTGTTTGATGCTCACCATTTTATCAAACATTTGCCATTGGGTGCAATGCAAATTTCCAAAAAAGTTAATAATTTCCCCTCAATCCTCCTGCCCATTGCGAACCAACAGTTCAAGATTGTTCTTAAGCATTTTAATTGTGGCCATTAAAATTTCCATAGAATTGGATCCACTCAATGACCCTCCTTCTAGCTGAGGAGAGGTGTTCCTCTGCATTGCTCAAATGCATTGAATCCCTACTCGAGGGGAAGCACTCCTACCCATTGACCTACCTAAACCACCATTATGATGACTCCTTGAGCCCTGCCTTCCACCTCCATGAATGGTCATACTCACTTGAACCATTTTCATCATTGACAAAACTACCAAGTCCTGCTTCCCCCTCTAGGTAAAAAAAAAATTCCCAGCAGTACCAGAGATGAAGAAACATCCCTCTACCACAATACTCACCCAACTGGTCCACCACCTACTACACAATAGACCATAGACAAAGAATGCAATCACAAAAGAAACTCAACAAAACACAACCAAAGAAACTTGAACCACTCCAATTTATAAGCAAAAATTCAAGTGCTCATTTCCTTCTGGTAAGCATAAATGTTTCGATAAAGGATCTCCACAGAGAAGGGGGAGGAGAACCAGAGCCACAACCATAGAGAATGCCACCACCTCACCATAAGAAAGACATCTCACCAACCTAGGCTTGGACCCCCCACCACCAAATGCTGCAGACCCGAAGACACCCACACCACCAATGGGAACATACCTATGCCCATGGATCCAAGAAGCCAACCACCACCCCTAATTCACAGTAAGTGGAGACACCCTCTTGAAAAAACTAGCTTCGAATAACAGACCAGAAATAGAGCCACACAACTAGGCATACAAACTTGAACCTGGTGTTTATTGCCTTGAGAATAAAACACTGATAAAATAAAATCGAGAGGGTACCTATACACTCCTCCATGTCTAGAGATGATATGAAAGGAAGATTGAGAGATCACCCCCGAACCAGCTGCTCCCAAGAGGTCTTACCACCCAACACATGGCCTAGGCTAATCCAAAGACCCCCAACCAACACCAGAAATTATGAATTCATTATACAGAGGTGCCATCATTTGCATTTACCTCATGAAGCTCTCAACATGGATAGAATTGAGAGAGTCACATCCTTATCAAAAAACCAAAGCATATTACCAGGTTCCAAAACCATCTAGAACATTATTCTCACTCACATGGGCACATTGAATAACCCCACCAAGCCTCCCCATTTTTCCCATGTGCGTGCATGTGTGACCCTTGCCACAACATCAACTTTATGGAATATTATATCTTGTATTACGGTGGCACATGCCACCTAGTATTGTCAATTTTTCTTGGCACTCCACCCCCATCAAGGATATCAAAATAGTTGTCTTTATTGAAATTCTTTGTTATTTTTTAGGTTAAAAGTACATTCTCTTTGACATGGTAGGCTTAAAAATATGTAGAATACAACCAAGCTCCTAAAAGAAGATGAAATATTAAAACTTTATTGAAAATGTATATTTTAATAATAGATATCATTCTAGCCAAATTTTCAAAATTAACCATCACATAAAAATACAGCTAATATAATAACACCTTTTCAAAATTTAGAATTGCAAATTTTTTGTACCATAACCTAAAATCCTATTATAATAATAATGATAATAATAATAATAATAATTTCAGAAATAATATATAAAGAAGAAAAAAAATCACTAAATGTCTTTTTTTAATTAAAAAATTAAATCACCATGTACACATTTGAATTTTTTTAACTTGAATCACGCCATACCAAATTTGAGATTTGTCCCCCAAATTTTCAATTAAAATGTGTATTTTCCTTTTTATTTTTGTTTTAAAATTTTTTAAATCACCTCACACAAATTTGAGATATTTTTTTTAAATTATTTAATCTTTATTTTAAATTGTATTATTTTTTCCTTTTTCATTTCATCATTTTAATGATTTATTTTTTATTTAAATTATATTTTATAAAAACTTTAAATATTTGAGTTTAAAAATACTATAACACATTGTAGTTGTCAAGATTATGTTTTCAAAAAGGTTGTAATATTTTAACTCAGTAGCACTATTTTTCTATTAAGAGCTTGATTTAAGGATTTTGGTTGCACAAGTACATATTGTTTAAGTTCGACATGGTTTCAAAGAACACACAATTTTAGTTTTGAAGATAACAGTGTTTTTGGTAATGTGTATTGATAGTGGTATAGTTAAGATATGGTGGATGCACATGCCACAAGTCTTAGGATTGAATTTTGTCTCTAGAACTAATAAAAATTCAATTCTCATATTAATAGGGAACTTAGGCATCTTGATCCTCTGGATATTGAACCAAAACATCTATTTATACATTGATTCTTGTGGTTTGTGTATTCATTCTAGAAGTATTTTGGTTGTATTGGTCTTTCTAATGTTCAGTTATTAGAAATTTTTTACATTTTGTAAATAGCTTTTTGTGTTGTTCTTTGAGCCATCAAATCTGGTCGAAGTGAGGCTAGAAGAAAAATGAATTTTGGACATGCATTTTTTAATATTTTAGCGAATAATTAAAAGGATTTTATTGACAAAAAAATTGGGTGTTGTTCGTGGTACCACCTTTTGATTTGGGGTCGATTTTTATTGGCAACACCATGAGATTGTTCATACAATGGTCGTAAAATGTGGTAATTTTAGCCCCAAAAAAGGGACCACTTTTCAAAATGTGGGTAAAACAACCACTTAATGCAACCCTAAAAATTGATAACTTTGGATGGTTCTTATTGAGTTTCTAACTAAGTTTCAATTGGAAGAGAATACGAAAATGGACTCAAAGACATTTCTCTATATTTTTTTTAACCAAAAGGAGAGTATTATATTTATAAAAATCTTCATTGTGGATGCAATAATTACAACAAAAGATGGGATATTCCAGTTATCTAATTCACACACATGACTCCTTGGAATGCCCGTCGAACCAAAAGGTCTAATTTCTTTGATATATAAATAATTATTCATGTATGCATAAATACACCAAAAGACATGCAAAATTTAACAAAATTTACAGCACATACTAATTGACACAAGGTGGGATTATAACTCCAAACTCTCTACACAAATTGATACAAGAATAGAGCATGATCAAGAATGAGAAAAAGACACTCCAAGTAAATCATATAAGCTTGTATATTTTTTGGAGATGGAGTTTATTTCTTTGTGTTCTTTCCTACCCCTTGTGAAAGGCATTGAGAGAGAAAAGTTTTTCTTTAACAATTTTTAAAAGGATTGAGAGGAATTAAAATTATCATCTTCAATCATTTTTGCAGGTGCAATATCACCTTCTTCTTTTTCTCCTTTTTTTTCTTTTTCTCTCACCTTGAGTCCTCGTTTTCAGTTTGTTTGCAGGCTATCTAAAAGGGTTCTTCCAATGACCTTTCATTTCCTAGCTCTTTTTCCTTCTCTACATATACACTTCTAGCATATCTATTAGTGTAGCAACCTAATTTCTTATATGGTTTTTCACAGATTACCTTTTCACCCTCTTATTTTTCATCTATAAGTACATAAATGGAGGATCCATGATGATTCTCGGTGTTTTTAAGGGAATGAATGACATCTTCCTCTTCTAATGTAGCAACTTCCTTTCTGACTACATTAACTTCCTTTGTGACTACATGTTCTTGAGTTGGAACAAATTTTAGTGTAGGAATGTCATTTTAACCCTCAAAACTCATGCATTTAGAATTAACTAGCTACATCTCTTTGTGAAGTGGATAAGGGATTTCGCTTTCATCATCAACCCTATTGAAGACATCAACTTTGTTCCCTTCCAAACTTTTGTTCTTGATAGAGGGCAGTTGATTTCTTTAGAGAGGAAGGGCCTCTAGGTTCCAATTCATTTCCTTACTATGTCCTTATGGCTATATGTTTTGGGGGGCACCTTTTCTTCTTTTCAGTTTCTAACATTATTATATTTCCTTAATATTTTTCTAGATTTCTTTCACTTTTGGGCATCTTCGAGCAAAATTCCCATATTCATGACAATCTTATGCTTAAATGGTAATTGATCATAATCCACTTCTTGATAATGAGTCCAATTATCTAGTTGGATATTTATTGTAATCAACAATGACTTATCAAGATCCACTTCTACACAAATCATGGAAAAATATTGCATACCTTCTTATGGTTATGCTTAATTGACATAGCAACTGATAGCATTTCCAATGCCCCTGAAGGTATTCTCATTCCAATAGTGAAGGAAATATTATGGCATTTTAACCCAAACAGGAACAATTGATGGAACATCATTGTTGGGTCCCTATAATACTAGCGATTACGCCATTACTATTGTAGTTCTACCCCTTATTAATATTTGTGTGCCCCTATTGTCCCCATATTGTTATTACTGTGCCCCATAGAATCCCTCTATTGTTATTTTTGTGGCTTTATGTTATTATTGTTAGGTCGGCTGGGTTATATTGTGACTCCTTAGACTCCTATATATAGAAGGGAGGTTTTATCATTTGAATCATCTAAGAAATTTTCATTTATGTAATGTAAAGGAGGTTACCCCCTCGAAGAGCCTAAATGCTAAGGCGTTGATCTATCATTTCTATCTTTTCTTGAGCTGGTTTCTTAACATTTGGTATCAGAGCTTTGGATTCTAGGGTTTCGCTGCTCCAAACAGGTCATCGTGGAATTTTCACTATAACGTTTTTTCTGCGACGTTTCAGAAGCTAAAAAAAAAAACCATTTGAGAAGACATCGTACTAAATCTCAGGTCCAAATTTTAGAACTTTTCGTGCTATATTTTCATAGATATGAACTGAGGAAGTTTGTCCTTTTGCAGAATCTTGAATTACATTCAAAACATGTGACCTGGGAAAAATTGTCATAACTTTCTCTCTGAGCATCAGATTTAAATTTCGTAAGAAGGTACAGAAAGTGGACAGACTGTAGTTTCTTGTATATGTTTTTCAAAGCCAAAGGTCAAAACAGGGACACATGGCACATCGTACAAGTTTGCTCTACTGAATTAGTCTATAATCAGGTCACTGTGGGAGATTTGGCATAACTCTTCATTGGAGAATCCAATTGGGGTCAGACTGGTGGCATTGGAAAGAGGACATAGAGGGCTACCTCAAGTCGCAATTTCCGAACTGGATGATGCAAAATTACAAAGATACATCAGAGGCAATATCGAGCTCCTGCAAAATGAAAAAAGGTGTGTATATTTTTTTAAATGTTTGCTTAAGCTTGGTTTGAAAAATTATTTTGAAGGAATTCAAAGGGAATAGTGAAGCATTATTATCAGTAATTGATGCGCTGAAGAAAGAAAATGGAAACACCTAGTAGACGACCTAGAAGCTCTAGCATGACTCATGAAGAAGAGGAAGAAATGCAACATGATATATCAAAATTACGAGACCAAGTGCAACAAGTGTCACTTGCAAAAAAAGTTGTAGAAGCTAAGATGAATGACGTGGAAGGTAAGATGGATGATCTGAAGACAGATTTGAAGAAAAACATGGAAGAATTGAAGATAAATATGAATAAGTTGCTATAAGAAAGGGTCACTAAGGGTGAAAGGGTAGTAAAGGAAACCCATGATGAGAACAAAAGAAATGTTAATCATGATTCCATAGACTCTAATGTTGGATCGAGGACCCACCATATTCCAAAAATCGTTATGAGGAAGTTTGATGGCAAGGATCCCGCAACATGGATATTACAGATGGAGCAATTTGTCGATCTCAATAATGTGCAAAACACACAAAAGGTACGTATGGCAACTTTATATTTGGAACCAAATCAGTTTGTATGGTATCAATGGCTTTGCTTTCGTAAACAATTTATCACTTGGGCAATTTTTACGGAAGAATTGATAGCACATTATGAGGATACAAAAAGCAACACTTTTTTTAGCCAATTGATAAGTCTCAAACAAAAGGGTTCAATAATGGAGCACATTGAGGAGTTCCAAAAATTGAACATAAGGGTAAAAGATATTCCAGAGGAGCATAGGATTGATGTGTTCATAGGGTCTTTAAAGTATAATATCCAACATGATGTTCGCCTTTGGGAACCTGATTCATTAGAGAAGGCATTCAAGGTAGCAAGAAAAATGGAAAGCAAAATTATGGCAACCAAGAAGCATACCACTCACATCTATAAAGATGGAACTGTTGTTGCCGCTAGTCTTCCACAACCTATAAGGTTGACACCACAATAATTGGAAGAAAAAAGAGCAAAAGGGCTTTGTTACAGTTGTGATAGAAAATACACTAAAGGTCACAAGTGTGCTGGGAAGAAATTATTCTACATAGATTGTGAAGAGGAAGAAGAAAAGGAGCAAGAAAGGTCAAAAGAAGAGGATATACTCGAGGAACAAAGCCTAGATGAAGAACAAATGAATCCGACCATATCTTGTAATGCATTGGTGGGAATTACCACTCCTCAAACCATCAAGATAAAAGGAAAAATCAAGAAGAAAAACGTAATAGTGTTGATTGATTCACGAAGTACTCACGATTTTATTCATTGTAAGGTAGCAAAAGAATTCAATTTCTTCTTATATCCAACACCAGAGTGTCAAGTGATGGTTGCAAATGGAGGAACAATAAATTGCTCTGGAAAGTGCCATAATATCAAGCTATCCATGGGAGAATATGTATTGACTAGCCCAATGCTTTCCATTCCAATGGGAGGTGTTGATGTTGTATTAGGAGTCCAATGGCTACAATCCTTGGGTACAATAGCTTTTAATTTTCAAGAACTTTTCATGAAATTTTCTATGGAAGGAAAGGAAGTTGTATTAAGGGGTATTGCAGGGAAATCGGGAAAGATAATCAACTCTAATGGTATGACAAGCTTCTAAAAAACGAACGAAAAGGTGTAATTGCACAATTATGTTCACTAGATGTTTCCACATTGGAATCATCTATTTCTCCAGATCTCCAAATAGTCTTGGAAAATCATTCCAAGGTATTTGAGACTCCCAAAGGTCTCCCACCTATTCGTGATCATGATCATGCTATTCTCATGATTCCAGGAAGTGTTCCTCCAAACATTAGGCCGTACAGATATCCCTATGCCCAAAAGAGTGAAATTGAATGTATGGTTGCAGAAATGCTAGAGGC
>APFE030912492.1:12885-61121 GCA_000404065.3 Pinus taeda | reverse complement strand
GGTACTATGGCATACAAATTAGAGCTTCCTGCAGCTTCTCGATTGCACCCAATTTTCCATGTTTCATGTTTAAACAAGGTTATAGGCGATAAGCTCCCAGTTCAAACAATATTTCCAGAACTTGACGAGGAAGGAAAAATTATATTGGAACCAGAAACAGCCACAGAAACAAGAACTCAACAGCTACGAAATCGATCAATTTCACAGTATCTTATCAAGTGGAAGAACTTATCTGCTGAAGATTCCACATGGGCGGATGAGAATTTTATACAGAAGCATCCAGAAATACTCAAGCATTGAGGTCAACACTTTTTTGAAGGAGAGGGGCATGTTGGGTCCCTATAATACTAGTGATTACCCCATTACTATTGTAGTTGTACCCCTTATTAATATCGTTGTGCCCCTATTGCCCCCATATTGTTATTACTGTGCCCCATAGAATCCCTCTATTGTTATTTTTGTGGCTTTATATTATTATTGTTAGGTCGGCTGGGTTATATTGTGACTCCTTAGACTCCTATATATAGAAAGGAGGTTTTATCATTTGAATCATCCAAGAATTGTTCATTTATGTAATGTAAAGGAGGTTGCCCCCTCGAAGAGGCTGAATTCTAAGGCGTTGATCTATCTTTTCTATCTTTTTTTGAGCTGGTTTCATAACAATCATTTTCTAGGTTGAAATTTGGACTCCATGGATTTGGATACAAATCTTGAGCACCCAATAAAATATGACCCACTTACAAAAATAAAATCTCAATATGCTTTCTTTTCAAAGAGGAAAGAGAAAATCCCTCTTTCATAGAAGGAAATATAAGTATGTCCTTCAATCATGGTCTCTAGTTTCTATCCATCTAGAGATTCAAAGAGAGCAGCAAGGTCCATAAGCCCATTAAAATTTTGATCAGGACTCTCTTTGTTAGCCTAAGAGCCATTGCATGTGATTGATTGGAATTAAGTACAATTTTCCGAACACCATCCAATGCATTCACAAATTAGGCTAGGTTGGAATGTTGGAACCTTATAACACTAGCAACCAGTGCATTGAAAGCATTAATATCAAGATCAAGTGTATGAGGAAGAGGTCCAAGCCCTCCAAAACCTGAAACCATCAATGAGGTAGCTATGGTTTTGTCAAATATTTTCCTGATAACTCATTAAAGAAACTTCTCTATATTCAACAAGTCATGCATGATTCAATTTTTCATAATTGTAGCAACAACAAAATCGAAGAAAACATGGGATATACTATAAAAACTACATATTACGGTACAAACAAGGTAAAGACGATCCAAAAACATATGATAAATGGATTGGTGATGATAAAGTAGAAGAATCAAGGATGTGAATATTATATTGTTGGAAAACAACACAGATCTATTTTATAGTAAGAAGATCATGAAAGGTCAAGGAATCTCTTCAACTAGTACATGCAGATATATGTGGTTCCATTCATAAGCATGGGTATTTCATAACCATTATTAATGATTTCCATAGAAGGATATGGATATTTTCCTTAAAGAGAAATTAAAATATTTTACTTTTTTCAAGCAATTTAATGTTATTACAAAGGAATATAATGATTGTTTTATGAAGACATTGCAAACAAATCATGGGAAGAATTTACATCTCGTGAATTCCAAGAATTTTGAAAAGAGAATGGAATTAAAAGTAAATTGACCAAAAATTACACTTCTAAATAGAATCAAGTATAAAAATGAAAAAATAGAGAAATTATTGAAATGGTTGGAGGATGATTAAGAGCCAAGCGCTTTCCAAAATCATTTTTGGTAGAAGTTATAGCTACTTCAATTTACTTGTTGAATTGGTGTCCTATTAAGGGTGTGGAGAGCATAAATCCTTAACAAGATTGAAGTGGAAGAAATCCAACTATGGCTCATCTTAAAGTAAATGGATGTGTTTCCTATTCTCATTTCCGAGGAAGACGTGAAAGAAAATGAAAGATAAAAGTGAAATGTGTAATTTATTGCCTACATTAGGGAGATAAAGGGTTATAAGTTGTGTACTATAGCAATGAGAAAAGTTATTTTTAGTTAATGTGATGTAATATTTGATGAAAGGAGAGAGTGGCAGTGACAAAAATATGTATCCTAGGAAAAGCAAACAATAGTGGTAGTAGGATCGTCATGAGAATCTTACATCTCTTACATTCCTGCAAATTTTAATAGCAAGTTAAGTTTTAGTGTTAGTCATATTTTTCCTTTAATTATGACTTCGTCAAGTTCAAGTGCTAGTTCAACAATGAGTCCAAGTCTAATTCCTACAATAAAGATAAAATGACTCAATAGTGAATACTAATAATATAGATGATATTGTGAATTTTTCTTTACTTCTCAAGTTCTAATGGAACCAAATTATTATGAAGTTGCAATAAAGCACGCAGTTTGGTGTGAAGTAGTGAATGGTGAGATTGATGCAATAGAGAGAAATGAAAGAAGGGAATCCATTGATCTCCCTCAAGGAAAATATATCATATGATGAAAGGGTTGTACAAAAAAATAATAAGGAGAATGTATCATTGGAAAAGTATAAGGCTAGATTGACAATGAAGGATTACTGACAAAAACTAGATATAAATTATAATGAAAATTTTCTCCTGTTGCAAGATTAGATAAGTTATAATGTTCTTTCTCACAACAACAACTCGATTTAAATGGATTTTTTCAATTAAATTCAAAATAGTCATTTTTTAACGGTGTCTTGGATGAGGAACCATTTGTGGCATAACTGCTAGGCTATGAAATTGTAGATTAAGAAAATAAAACTTAAGAGTTGAAGAAAACATTATTTAGACTTGAGCAGGATAGAGGGACATGGCATGCAAGCATAAATGAGTACCTTCATAAAAGTGGTTTCAATATAAATGTATGTGGTTCAACTATTTATGTGAAATCAAATGGTTAGATTAAATTGTTGATTGTATGCTTATGTAAATTGTTTGATTTACACTATAAAAAGTAATATGTTAATTGATCTTAGAGTAGTGATGAAAGGTGAATTTAAGATGATAAAATTGGGTTTAATGAAGTACTTCCTTGGCATGGAGGTTAGTTAATTATATACAATCTATATTTCACAAGAAAATGTGTAGGTGATTTATTACAAAAAGTTTAAAATGAAAAATAGTAAATTATTTCATACACATACATGACTAGATGAGAAACTAAGGACTATGATAGCAAAAAATTAGATCCTATAATTTATAGGAGAATAGTGGGAAGCATTTTCTATTTCAATATAGTTGTGTTTCATATAATGTATTATTTCTTTGGAATGAGGATTGGTCAATTAGGTGATAGTATTTTTAAATCACAAGAAAAGTATGTAGGTGATTTACTTGATAATATTAAAATAAAAAATTGTAAACCAATTGGTACTGTTAGGGTCCTATAATAATAGGATTCATAATTTTCAATTGGCTATGGTTAGTCTTGTAATATTGTACATACTTTTGCTTCCTACAAAATGTTTTCCATATTAAAACTTAAAAAATGTAAAGAGGGTATGTCCTAAAAGAATAATCAAGGACAAAAAGAAAGGGAAAAAGATCATAAAAGTAAAAAATATGAACCCCCCAGAAAAAGAGATAAAAATAGATCATGAAAGTGTGAAAATTCAAATGCCACTCCTTTTGCTTTACATTTTAAAATAATATTGTGTGCAGCTTGTCAAAAATGCCAGAATCCATGATGGTCAAATAGCTTAATCTTGACCCATTCATGCTTTAAATTTCATGTTGATAGATAGAGAATAAAGATCTTGCCAAACTGTTTAACCTTGGCAAATTAGTAGTTAGGTAGAGAATAAGAATGAGCTCATTTGTTTAATCTGAGCCATTGGAAGTTATAAGGTTAGAACTAGATAGTTTTCTTTTCAAAAGAAAAGGAAATAAAGGGTCCGCAAGCTCAAATACACCCATTAAAATGAAGAGAAAATGTTAGGTTAAATAAAGGGTAAGTAGAAGAAAGGTTGCAAATGCACAAGGTTGCTGAGTCAAAAGCACATTTATCATGCTTAATCCTATGCTTCATGTGCAGGAGGATTTATGAGAAAGAAATGATATCCACCAAGCTTGCTTAACTAATTTCCCCTCATTTCACTACACCCCCACATACTTATTTGATAATTTCCCCATTATCCCTTCATTACTTATAAATACCCTTTTTTCCCCTCATTTTGGCCTTTACCCTTCAGTTTCACACACTCCCTAGAAATTAACCCTCAAAAATCATCCCCTATTCCCAAAACCCCTTTCCCTAGTGTGAAACCATTTCCCCATTATAAATATCACTTTCCCCCCTTATTAATTTCCCTTTCCCCCCTCAAAAACCCACAAAACCCTTTATCCTAAGTTTTTATGCCCCTGCATTATGTAATTAACTTCCCTGCTTCATATTTCCTTGATACCCTTTTTAAACCTACCAACCCCTTGTGTGGTTAAAAAACCCCGCCACGTAACCCGTGGTCCCACTTTATTTACCCGTTGCTTATGTTAAACCCTAACATTATGCATTAATTAATTACAATTATTTGTAATTAAATCCTGGTCCCTACTAAATCACTTTCCCGATTCTATCCGTGCAACTGAATTACACGATAGCCCTCTGATCTCGTACCCCCATATCCAACGGTGTACAGAAATATCGCGCGAATTCATTATTCGACCGATAACAACCTGAGAGCAAGCGAGATTCACAGTTTTGCCTGGGCACTAACCTACTATGTGGCAGCACTAGGCTAGATCACATGCTCACGAAAAATAATGTCTGCCCTCCAAAAGTAGTGTAATGACCCAAAAAAACATTTCCCTAACTAAACCGAAAATTGCCCACTATTAGTTTATAATTTCCATGCCAAAATGTGATCATTAACTGTTAAAAGCTTGAAAAGGCCCCGATTCACTCTTTTCACTTGTTTTTCACTGTAAACTCTTGCTTATCGATTTGCGACACCCTAAAACCTTTGTGACCAATTTGACCACCTTTTGCCACCTAAAGATGCTCCAAATAACCAATTGAAGCAACCAGTTGACAGTTGAAAGCTACAGTACCTTTTGCATTCATAACTAAACTGAGTCTACACATGAAATCATCAATTTCCAGGTATTCTTGGAAAAAACCAGAATAGCCCTTGAATTTGAAAATGCACTATTTAAATTCAAAGGTTAAATAATTGAATTAATTAAATAAACCTTCCCAAAATTGAACATAAACCTATTTCTACATCCCAAACCATTTTACAAACTGTAATTACCCTCCCACTATTCCAGAGCTTCCAAACCTCACTTCTGAAACCATTGAAAGCGTAATTCAAATTTGTAAACCCAATTATGGCTTCCCAAACCTCTCTATATGTGAGACCTCTATATACCCCTCACCTGGAAATTGACCACCTTTCCTTAGCAAATCGAGATTTTCAAATTAAGGAGACTCCTTCCCCTGACTACCTTCTAAAGCTCCATTGTTGGAGTAAGGACAAGTTCTTAAACCAAAATGATGACATTCACCTTTGGGAGTCTAATTTTCCCAAGTATTTGTTTCTAGAAGTACACCCATTCCCAAAAATCATCCACTTCTATCATGCTTCCTACATTCCCATCCAAATAGCCATTGTCACCCATGACCAACAAGTTTTATTCACCATCACTACAAAATCCATTAACCAAATGTTGCAAGTCCAACCAAGCCCAAAACCCACTTTCTATTGAAGGCTTTCTTGATCTCTACACCAAGTTATACCCTCCTAGGATAGCCCACACCTTCCAAACTTTCATTATAGAGGAGTGTCACACTCCTACAGAAACTCCTCCATATGTTTCCACCATTTTTATGAGAGAGGGAGACAATCATCACCATGCTCTCCTACATTTTAGGATACACCACAGATGAACATGTGGATGAGGTTGTTCTTGCCTTCCTTTCCATCTTTTCCCCAAGCAAACCTCCTGCTATAATGTATAACTATTCTAAGTTTATAGCAGACAAAATGCATGAATAGTTCATGAGTCTACCAACCGAGAGAGTTTTCAAGTATTCTTCAGTCTTATTCCATATGTTTTTATACTATCAGTTAGGCAACTTTCATGTCAACATTCAAAAGTTGGATACCAAAGGAAACCCAAGATCATCCATCTACTGGACACCATTGATCCAGAAATTTTCCACTATTTTTTTATACAAAGACTTCATTGATTCGTTTGTCCATTAAGTTATGAATATGCTAACTAGTACCCCTCAGCCCAGAATTAGTCAAGAGATTAAAGGGGTGTTACACTTGGAAAAGAACAACAAAATGGGAGGCTGGTATCTGTACCAGAACCACACATAAATAAGAATTTATTGATGCCAACGTGCCACATACAAATTGCCCAAATACCTCCCCATGAGGATATTTGCACTAGAATACTTTAGGCAGATTATAAATTCTGATGAAGTCAACTTCCTATCATCTAGGAAGAAGACCCAATTCAAAATGAAAAATCAATTGGCCCCCTTGATTTGTAATACCAGAGAAGCTGGACCAGAGGAAGGTAAGATTTTGCAACAAATGAAATTCAAGAATAGCTTTATGTGGTAGTATGACCTCCGTGGAGTCATCAATAAGCTAAGTCTCAAGGTCAAATTGGGACCTTTCATCCATCATCCTAGACTAGACATTGAGATGTTTGCCAACTAATCAGAATGGTTGGAAAAACCTCTAATAGACATGGACAGTATTGTAGTTGATGTAGAGAATACATTGATTGATGTAGAAAAACATATTGATACAAGTTCCTTCCTGCAGGTTCCAGAACTACGAGAACCAATGAATATTCCTCATATTTTACATACTCTAGCAAATGAGGATAGAAATGCAAAGAGAACCAGGGAGGATGGTTCTAGTTCAAGTATGGAAGCCACCGGTGAATAGTTTGATATTAGTTATAGGAAGAGGCCCAAGCTTAATCTTGTAACTAAACAGAAAGATGCCATTGAATCAGTGGAAATTACTGACACTTATAAAATGGTGGAAAGGAGAAAAGACACAGCAGCTTCAGGAGAAACACACCAACCCTCAACATCAAACATTCAACTTATTGAGAGACATCTCAGCGTAGAAGTCTCTTCATTCACTAGTCATGTGGATAAAGAGAAGGACATCAAAGATAGATATAAGGAAATTAAGTTGAGGAATGAGAAGTTGAAGGCTGAGACTTATGCCTAGTACTTCAACCTGACACATACAAATCAAAACAAGTTGTTGTCAGTCTTTGACATCAAAACAGGAAAAATGCAAATGTCATTCATGAAACCTACAATCCAACAGCCAAAAACATCAACAAACTATAGGAAAACAGATTTTGAGGTTTTGGCCAGGGATGTTCATTCCATTGACCAAATTTAATTTCATAAGCAAGCAAGTGAGATGATCTATTCCACCTTGACAGGTAAAGCTATGACTGCACACACACTGCAAATTTCATTAGATAATATCACTGCACAGTACAAATTGGAGAAGCCCTCCTCACAGGTAAAATATAACAGAATCAAGTCACTAGAAGACTTAGTGATTGAGCTGGGACATGATCCCAATGATATCAAGGCTGCTGAGAAGTTGATAAAGAAAATGAATGAGGGCAATGTTGCTCTAAGAAAACAACTCAAATTGCCTCATTCAGAGCACCCATAGACAAAAGAGGTCTTAGAAAGACAAACACGTCAGGAGGAAATGATGGAGCTTGTTTTACAACTTAATGATCAACTGAAGGAAATGGAGAAGGAGTCTTGATACAGTTAAAACAATCTAGTCTTGAGACTGCCACTACCACTGTTATCCCAACCATCACTATTGTAGTACCATCCACCTTGACAGCTACATTGGCTCCTACTTCTCCATTGGCTATAGCACTACCAGTTGCCACAGCATCTACATCAGCGACAGGGTCGACAACAGCAGCAGCTTAGCCAGGTGATAAGGCAAGTAATTTGGTCAAGGCAATGGAAGACATGTCCATTTAGACCACACAAATAAACAAGCTTAAGGAAAATATAACCAGTCTTGAGAATGATAACAATCTTGCATAGATTATGTACAAGGAAGAAGTTCAAAAGTCAACCAAGTTTACCAAAAGGATGAAGAGCTTGGAGAAGGAATTAACATTAAAGGAACCACTTGGCCAAGCTAAGGAACAATTATGGGCCAATATTATTGACTCTATTAATGATATTTGGCCATCCATTCAAGTAATTTTTGAACAAACTGACTCAGTTAAAGAGGCTACAGAAGCCATACAAAGAGTTAAGGTAAAACTTAGAAACATACCAAAAGAAGCCACTAGATTAATCCATTTCCTAAACTCCAAAAACAAATATGAATTGCAGGATCTAGAGATACCTAACAGGACTGACACAATACTAGAGGTAAAAAAGGTCCTCACCAAGTGGAATTTGATGATGAACCATGAAGATAAATGCCAAACCATGCAGCTAGCTATAGATAGGTTCATGGTTAATTTTGATGTTTCGAGGCAAAAAGTTTTGCCAAATCCCTTGGTGATAAATGATAAATTGATGCCACAGGACGACTATAATAGGAGAATTAGAGAGGTGTCCAGAGATCAAGTAAATCCTTCTTCCATAAAAGGGATGCCTACTGGAAAGGTTCTATATGAAACATTTGAGAACCTATTTTACCTTCAACGTGAGGTAAAACACTTTTTTGTAAATAAACCCACTTTTGCCAAGTACACAGAAGCAGATGAAATTTATAGGAGGATGATAAATATTCAATTACCAAATTCAGACACATGGGAAATATTGAATGACTTACTATAAAAATACACAGTCAACATGTGAAAATTCACAGTCAAAGTGAACAAGGCATAGTAAAGAGTAAGTAACAGCCCAGCCAGATGAAAGAGTATCAGGTGAAAGTGTATCAGTTGAAAGATCAAAGTAAAAAAGAACAACCAATGTGAAGACCAATAGCAGGGCAGAGAATAAACAACAAACTATCATAGCATAAAGATAGCACAACCAAATAAATCGGGACAACACACAGCAGTTGAACATCTGTCTCTATCTTCTTGCATGAAGATATTTCTTTCCCCTAGATTAATTCCTAAGACAGTTTGGGATATTTTGTAAACTATTTTTGTATAAATACTTCATATTTCAAAGTATTGAGTGTGGATTGCTATACATTTGTAGAGTTGTATTGATCATAAACTTGAGGATTATTGTACCAATTTTTGAAGTCAACAGACTGGGCTGAGTAATAAAAAGATTGCATTACAGGATTTATAAGTTGAGCTATTACAGTGAAGTATTTTCTTTGTCAATTTTTTTATCTTTTTATGTATTTCACAAACTTACATGTTATCTAAAGTGAATGAATTAACTGGAAATTTATTTCAAAATTTGTTTAAGTACACTCTATCTTGAATGATTAATCATTTCTATATTTTTTCTGATATCCGAATCTGAGAATCCTTAATTTCTCTCCCATCCCGGTTGACCTCTTTCACTTATTTCATAATCCAGCCTAAGGAACCCTTAATTTCTCTTTGGATCCGATTGAAACCAACTTGACCATCTAGCCTTAAGATCTAAGATAACTCAGCTACCTTGCCCTGTAGACATTGTTTTTATAACTTGATCCAGTATTGTTTGCTTGACATTTGACCTGATAGCCCAATTGTAAAATGCATCCCTCTATCCATCTAAGTAATTGATCCCACCACCAAATCCGAATCAAAACCCAAGTACAAACATAACTAGCCTAAAATCAATTGTCTAAACAATGTTAAATCATAAAGAGAGAGCCCTCTTTGAGCATTAGGAAGGCTAGATCCTAATCTCCAAAGTTGGTTTGTGGTTACCTCCAATCTTTTCTTTCTTAACAACTCTAGAGAAATATTGGGTTCACCATAACATATTGGTGACCATACTGGGTGTTATCACTGACAAAATTTCAATGCTAAATGTCTGCAAATAAGCACATGAACCCTTTTAGCAGTTTCGCAGCGCAAAATGTTTAGGTGATTTCAGTAGCGCATAATTCATAATTTGCACTGGCTGCGCTACAAAATTGGGGATTTGTTCGAATCCATAGCAACTGTCATGCAAAATAGCTATGTGGTGGATGTATTTTACAGGTGGCATACTCTCAAGCTCCTGCGTGTATGTTTGTCATCAATTATGAATCTCGAAGCAAAGTTCATGTAGCTGTGAGTACATGCTCAGACGTTGGTGGCCAGGGAACGATATGCAGATGTTGAACTAAATGTATAAAATTATGCTAAATGAGAAGCAACATATAGGTCCTTATCTGAGCAACAACACTTCAAGGGAAACTAAGTTGTGTGTACAAATGGTGACATATGAGCCAGATGCAGATGTCGTCCGTTGGGGTCTCCATCTTCTTGATGGAGATTCTTTTTCCAATACAGGTCATCGGATTAATGCCACTCAATTGAGTGACACTACTCTATATCGGGGGACTCGGATTATGGAACCTCAGTTGCCAAGAGAGCCCACTAATGTAGAAAATGATGAGATCATTGCTCATGCTCTTCAAGAAGAATTATCTCATCTGGCAGCTGTGGAAGCATCAGGTGACCCACACCCTACTGAAGATCATTTACGAGCCTCAATTCTTGCACAGGATTGGCTTGGTCCAAGCCAGCGAATATCTAGTGAAGGTGCATGGCATGTTGAGAAACAACAAGAATCAAGTCATGAACAAGAGGTTGCATGTCCGTGCTCAATTCTAGAAAGAAGGTCTCAAGATGGTTTTGAGGATGTCTATACATCTCTTGAGCTTTTGGATGAGCTTTCTGCTTTGGATGGGGAAGTTGGCAAAAGATTGACGCAGATGAACTCTGTGCCTCATATTCCTAGGATTAATGGAGACATTCCTACAATGGATGAAGCAACCACAGACCATCAAAGGCTGTTGGACAGGTTAACACTCTATGATTTGCGTGAACTTAAAATTCCTGGAGATGGAAACTGCCAGTTTCGAGCACTCTCTGATCAGTTCTATCGAACACCTGAACATCATGAGTTTGTCAGGAAACAAGTTGTTGAGCAGCTAAAATCCGAACCAGAATTGTATGAAGGATATGTACCTATGTCATATGATGAGTATCTAAAAAAAAAAATTAGCGAGCGTGGCGAATGGGGCAACCATGTTACTTTGCAAGCTGCTGCAGATTGTTATGGAGTTAAAATATGTTTCCACCGCTTACACTCAATCAGGCCGGATGCTTTACTGTGTGCAATAGCCAAGCATAGGATTCAAAGACTTCTTATTGAAACCAGACATGCTTCGGCCTGGGTTGGGGCATCTTTCAGAAGGAAATGGGTCTGCGCCCAAACCCAAAATCAGTGTCAGTTGAGGCGAGGAATGATTTAGAAGCCCCACAGGTTTATAAGGGACATCGAAATGCAGAGATTGTGAAGAGTGTAAATTTCTTTGGGCCTAACACAGAGTATGTAGTTAGTGGGTCCGATTGTGGTCGGATATTCATCTGAAAGAAGAATCGGGGTTAAATGATTTTCGAAAAATTCCAAGTGGTGTAGATGGCATTGAAGAAAGGATGCACTTAATTTGGGATAAAATGGTGAACTCTGGTCAAATATCAGTCATGAATTATGTTCGTATCACTAGCACAGAGTTGAATCGAGCTTAATAAAACCTCTGCATATTTTGTGTGAAGTTCTGTGCAAAGGCCTTAAGATGCCAGACGAAGCCACAGAACGGTATGCTATCATTGAAGGTAGGGATTTTCGCAGCTACACCGGAGATGGAACAAATGATGCACCTGCACTTCATAAGGTGGACATCGGTCTATCCATGGGTATCCAAGGAACAGAAGTTGCCAAGGAAAGTTCAGATATCATCATTTTAGATGTTAATTTTGCATCAGTTGTGAAAGTAGTTCGGTGGGGTCGTTCAGTTTATGCAAACATTTAGAAATTCATTCAGTTTCAACTCATTGTAAATGATAAGACAGCCCGTGCAACCAAAGTGAGAAACACTGTAATTTTTAACGCCTTTGTCTTTTGCCAAATATTCAATAAATTCAATTCAATGGAACAACACATCAAGGACCGACAAACAGGGGCCTGTGTTTCAGGGTAACAGAAAAGATGTGTCATTGAAGACAAACATGGAGTATTAAAAGGTTCATAACAGCTATCTCAGCCAAACTCCGAATGTCAGAGAACGAAAATGATTGAAGATCAAGGCTGTTATGGAATTTGAGTCCTATTTGATTTAGAAGTCTAGAAGGTCTAGTAGAATTAGAATTTTAATTGTTTTAGGATTCCAGCGCTGTCAATTAATAGTCAGCTGTAATTATTAGTTAGTTAAAAGTTAGTAGGTGTCATCATAGGCAGAATCGAATTCCCCTCATGCTGGAGGAGGAATATCGATTAGTTAGAATAAGGATGCTATATATAGTTGAATCATCTATGTAACAGGGGTTGGATATTTGGAGAAACAGAGTATTGTTTTGGCTTGTGTAAAAACTCAGTTTGGTAATATAAAGTGACTACTTTTTCTTCTCAAGATTCATACTTTGTTCAGATGCTCAAGATATATGTGGCTTTGTTTCATCCTTTATGTTTTACAGCTTGATAGATACACAATCACTCTGAATTCACCTAGTTGCTCAGATTTCCTGTGTGTATTTATAAGTTGAAGTTCGTTTGAGAGATGTTTTGAGTGTTTAAACATTACATGCCTTGACTTCCATGAATGAGTAGTTGATAGTTTACTGGAATGGTGTTTGACTCCATGAGCCCAATGGAATAAATCTTATGTTTTCTGTCCAACCAACAGGTTTATTAAGTTTTCATTTCAAGAGTTAGCCCTCTTAGTGTTTAAAGATAAATCAATAGTTTATTTTGAGAGAGCCCTCTCAAGTTAGGGAGGCTAATCCTTAGCCAAGAGTCTGGTCTGAAATAGTTACATAAAGTCTAACTGATTAGCAGCCATCAGTACTGATTTTGTGATAACACTGGGGACGTAGATCATCAATGTAATAAAACTTTAAGGAAATCTTAATTCTCATTCTTTGCCCCTTAAGTGTCATTTTTGAGTTGTTTAAATTTTTCACAAAAAACAATTAAAAAATTAAAAATTTGGCTCCCAAAAAGACTCACTATACTAGGGAAAATCCAGATTCAAACCCTACTACAATAGTTCATGACCTTGACAAAATTTTAAGGAAATCAAAAAAGGTAGAAACTCATGCAAGTAGTAGCCAGTTAGTTAAAGAAAATTCACTCCCCAAGGAATTATCAACTTTAGAGGATATTATGTTTGATATTTCATTTTACCTTTCATTGTTTAGAACTAAATCAGAAAATGCAATTCATGAAACTGTATTAGACCCTAATTTTATTGAATTCATTGAGTCAAAAAATGTGCCTATACATCCAAATTTAGATAAACTTGTGGTGCAAACTTTTGACAAACTAGAAGCTTTAACCTCTACATTGATAAGCCATATAGATGATTCCTATCTTCAACAATCAGTTGAATTAGCTACCCTCAGTGCTGCTACCTCTAAACTTTCTGCAGAATCATCAAATACTATAAATACATCTTCATTTACTACCACCTCGCCTGTAATATCCACCACAATTCATTCCCCTAAACCAATTATTCCTCAACTTCCTCTTCAACCAAACACCTAAAGCTCATCTAGTTCATCTGCAACCATTTGAAGTCCTTCTTCAACCACCCCTACTTTGCCCCCTAGTCAAAACAAAATCTCAACCATGGTAGACAGATATGCACCTTTGGCCTTACCAGCACAAGTCCATGCCATGCCCCAAGATTATCAAAGTAAAGTCTTTTTGTTTGATGCTACTGGTCAATATACTGCCCAACATCATGTGAACAAAATGACTGATTACTTTGAATTGCATGAAATCAATGAGTCTGATGTCCAAATGAGGTTATTTCCCAAACATTAACATGGGATGTTAAGAAATGGTTCAAAGGTTTACCTACTAATCATATTGCAGATTTAACTGATTTTCATAAATTATTCATTGATATGTGGGAAATAAAGAGAAACCCTCTGCAAATGCTATCTAAATATGATAACATTAGAAGAGCTCCTAATGAATCAGTTGAGGATTATTGTATTAGGTTTAATAACATCTACAATGAAATCCTTGCTAATATTAAACATCCCCCAGACCTAGCATTGATCAAATTTCTTGATGGCTTGACACTAACATGTCATACCAATTAAGGGAAAGAAACCCTGAAACATTAGAACAAATACATAGTAATGCTATTAGTGTAGAAGCAAATTTATTAGATAAGAAAGCTAGGATGAGAAATGAAAAAAGAGTTGTCATTAAAGAGGAAACTTCCACTTATGATGGTAAAACAGATAGTTTAACAAAGAGTGTAGAAAGAATAATGGATAGATTAGAAAACATGGAAAGCAAAACTCAGTGGGAAAATCAATAGCCACCCCCAATAAAAAAACCCAACTTTACGAAGAATCCTAATGCTAGAAAGAATGTTATACCATATCAACAATTAGACCACCCTTCTAGGAAAACTATGTTGAGGGTTCATAGAAGCGTGAAGAAGAGGGTGACACCCACACAAACCTATTAGGATTAAAAATGAAGAAGTTGTTTTTCTTACTCAGGAAGAACACGAATTGTACATGCTGCAACAATTGCAATTAGAATCTGGAGAATCCTTTGACTTCAAACAAGGCTATGAATCTGCTCTATATGAGGTTCACAAATAGTACAGCCTTAGAAGCAAAACGAATATTGAAATTCCCACTAAGAAATGAATCCAAACCCACACTAAAAAGATAACAAAACCTCCTATGACCAAAGTTCTACAAATTCTCCCTAGGGGAACTCAGGAGACTTCCATCCCAAAAATTGTAGATATAACTTCATATGAGACTCAAACTGAAACTGTTACTCAAATCATTCCAAATAAGAAAATTCAAAATAAAACTGCTGAAACACAAACTGAAGTGCCAATTACTAAAAAAGAAGATAAAAACACACAAACCACATTTTCTAAGGAAGATCTCATCCAATCAAGAAAAACTCAATTGTCATTCAACATTAAGACTGAGATAACATAATTGAAGATATCAGTTCCTTTGACTGAGCTAGTGAAAAATGGATCATATAGAGCACAAATCACCGAAACATTAAATATAGGTGAAGGAGAGGATGTTGTAAACTTGAATGATGATCAACCTGAGTTATTGTTTGGTCCAAAAGTAAATAGCACACAATAGCAAGGGGGTATTCCTCCCTTCTACATTAACCTTAATATTCGTGACAAAATTTTATATAATGCTATGCTAGACTTAGGGGCATCCCATCATGCCAAAAGAAATCATGGAGAGATTAAACTTAGGTATCACCAAACCATACAAGGACCTCTTTTCCTTTTATTCTAGCCAAGTTAAATGCCTTGGCCTAATTAAATATTTGTGTGTAACTCTAGTCCAGTGCCCAGCAAAGAGTATTGTCATGGACATCATAGTTGCTGATATCCCACCCAAGTATGGAATGTTGTTGTCTTGCTCATGGGGAGCAAAATTACAGAGATCTCTACAATTAGACATGTCATATGGCACCATATTTGTGTTTGGTCAATAAAGAAAACTTTACAGAGAAACATTGATGAAATACATGGTGACTAGTGCAGAAAAACCTCAGAATTTTCCTATATACTCCATGCATTCCGATATGGACTCTTTATCTTCTACAATTTAGACAATGCTAAAAATGAAATCACAACTATAGAAGAAAACTACAAAGCTCCTGATACTAAAAACATTTTTCCTGACTCCCTATGACATTATATTTTGATGGCTCTATGAATAAATTAGTAGCAGGTGTAGGATTTTGGATTCACAACATGGAAAACAATCATTCTGAAGGTCATGCCTTTAGATTAAACTTTAAATTCACAAATAACATGGAAGAATATGAAGCTCTAATCTTAGGACTACAAATGGTTAGAAACTCAGAGACAAGAAAGTTTCTATCATGGGAGACTCAGAATTGATTATAAAACTTAGCTAATATAGAGAGATTGTCCTAGATTTGATCAAGGACCTTCTAGAAACTGACTTTTCTCCCATTCCTAGGAAACAGAATATGCAAGCTCAGAGTCTGGCCACTTTTGCTAGTACCTACAAATTTCCTTTTCAACCCAACCACCAGTGCATGTAGAAGTGAGATATAAGCCTGTTATACCTGACAATTTGAAATATTTGCATATTTTCTCATAAGATTCTCAAATTTATGATTTCATAAATGTTGAAGGTGAGTTTCAAAACTGTAATATAGATATAGCATGTACAGTTGACAATGACATAGATAGTGAAATAGATATATATGCTTTAGATCTGAATAAACCCACTAATTTCACTAAAGTAGAAATAGATAACTTAGAAAGTGTAGAAATAGAAGAAAAAATGAATGATGATCCTGAAATTTTAAACCTTAAAGGTAACTTTTTACCCAAGGGATTAGTCCCATTAGAAGATTTGTTTGATTCAAATGATGTAGCTAAGAAACCAAAAATAGAGGCTTTAAGAGTAGACATAGTACAATGTAACATAGGAATTGAAGAAAAACCCAAACTTATCAAAATATCCAAAGCATTACCTCCAGATGAAAAACAGAAATACATAAACCTATTCAAAGAGTTTCAAGATGTCTTTGCCTAGATTTATGAAGACCTTAAGTCTTATGATACTAGCATAATTCAACATAAGATACCTATCAAAGAATATCATAAACCTTTTAAATATAAGCTTAGGAGAACTAATCCAGTTCTTATGCCACTCATTGAAAAGTAAGTAAAAAGGATGTATGATGCACAAATCATAGCACCCATTAGATATTCATATTGGGTCTCTAACTTAGTCACTACTAGGAAGAAAACAGTAGAAATTAGACTCTGTGTTGATTTTAGAAACTTGAACAAAGTCTCATTAAAAGAAAACTATCCTCTCCAAAAAATGGACCATATCCTTCAGAGGGTAGTAGGATCATCTAGAATTTCATTGCTTGATAGATTTTTTGGATACAATCAAATCTTAGTTCAACTGGAGGATCAAGCAAAGACTACATTTACTACTCCTTAGGGTACTTTCATGTATTTGAAGATGCCTTTTGGATTAATGAATGCAGGAGCAACATTCCAAAGAGCTATGGATATAGATTTTGCCAAAGAAATCCATGAATTTCTAGTTGTTTACCAAGATGACATCACAGTCTTTTCTAAATTAGATAACGAACATCTATATCACCTAAGGAGAGTTTTCATTAAATGCAGAAAATTTGGTATTTCCTTAAATCCAAAAAAGACACTCTATGGTCTCAAAAAAGGTAAACTCTTGGGACACATAATATCCAAAGATGGAATTAGAATAGATCCAGCTAGAATAGAGGTAATTCTCACCATCACTCATCCTAGAAACATCAGAGAATTATAGTTGTTTTTAGGAAAAATAAATTTTCTTAGGAGATTCATTTCAAATTTAGCAGAATTAATTAGAGATGTAAACAACATGTTGAAGAAAGATTCAGCACTTAAGTGGACATTAGATGCTAAACAGTCTTTTGAGGCAATTAAGGAAGCCCTTACCAAAACTCTAGTCCTTATAAGTCCTGATTTCAACAAAGATTTTATAATTTTTTCTTTTGCTTCAGAACATACTATTGCAGCAGTCTGGTTGCAAAAGAATGATCAAGGATATGAGCAACCTATTGCATTTTTCAACAAATCTTTGAGAGATGTTACACTAAAGTACAACATAATGGAAAAACAAGCACTTGCTTTAGTGAAAGCTATTAAAGATTTTAGAGTGTATATCTTGTATTCACACATCATTTCTTATGTTCCAAAGTCAGTAGTAAAGGACATTTTGACACAAAATGGGCCTGAAGGAAAGAGAGGCAAATGGATTTCGACTATTTTGGAATATGACATATAAATAAAGCCTACAAAACTTATCAAAGGCCAAGGTTTAGCTAAACTCATAACTAAATTGAACTGTTAGGCCTTAGACATAAATTTCATCAGTGCCCTAAATGATGAGGAAGAGATGGCGACTCCGTGGATCAGTGAACCTTTTATAGATTTACCTTGGTATGCAGATATCATATTTGTCTTACTAAACTTACAAGCTCCTCCTAGTTTATCTAGAACTAAAACTAGTTTTTTGAAAACAAAATCAATGAAATATTGTATCATAGATAATGCATTATTTTGGAAAAATAATGGTGGCATTCTATTAAATTGCTTATTGAAAGATGAAGCTAACAAAATTATGCAAGCATGCAAGAGATTGTGGAGGACACCTATATTGGAAAACAACTATTGACAAGAACCTAAGGGCAGGTTTTTACTGGCCCACCCTTTTTGCAGATGTTAAGAAACATGTGACCTCCTGTTACAAGTGCCAGATATTTGAGGGCAAAAGGAAGCTCTTAACTTTACCTCTCAAACCCATATCCACAGAAGTGCCATTTCAAAAATAGGTTTTAGACTTGATTGGAGAAATTCATCTGGCCTCTTCAGCCTAGCATAAATGGATTTTGATAGCCACTGATTACTTTACTAAATGGACAGAAGTCATCCCTTCTAAACAAGCCACAGACTGTGTCATTATCTCATTCCTTGAAAATGATATCCTTTCAAGATCTGGATGCCCCCAAAATCTCATTACTGATAATGGAGTTGCTTTTAAATCCAAGAAAATGGTAGAATTTTGTAACAAATATCACATTATCCTTGGCCATTCCACTACCTATTACCCTTAAGGTAATGGACTTGCAAAATCCTCAAAACAAATCCTTGTTAATATCATTAAGAAACTACTAGAAGACAACAAGAAGACATGGAACAAAAAGTTAGTAAATGCCTTGTGGGCAGATAGACTAACTACCAAAAAGTCCATTGGTACATCTCCTTATGAGCTAGTATATAGAATGGATGTTGTTTTTCCTTCCTCTTTAGGAGTGCTAGTGAATATCATTCAAGAGTTGCAGGTAGAGCCAAATCATATACAAAGAAGGATAAATTAGACAATACACTTGTAACAAACTAGAGAAGAAGTCTATGTCAAATCACAAGTTATCTAGGATAAAATCAGAAAGATTTTTGACAAAAAGAACAAATTTGATGATTTTTACATAGGCGATAAAGCTCTCAAATGGGATTCCATAAGAGAAGATAAGGGTAAACATGGCACATTTGATTTCCTATGGCAAGGCCCTTATATCATTTATGGTTACATAGGTAACAATGCATTTTTCTTGAGACAGTTAGATGGAACAAATCTAGAAGGAGGACTAGTCAGTGGTAGCATGTTGAAGCATTAATTATCCACAAATTAACAATAGTTCACTTTAATTTACTCATTGTATATAACATTGCACAGTTTAGATTGGATTGGATGGTAATCTTTTGAAGTTGAAACCCAGAGAGAAGGCCCTGAGCTTTGAAAGGTTTACTATCATAAGTATGAATAAAGCAGAATCACAGAATAGCACTTTACAAGCTCACTACAGTCACAGTTTCAAAGACTATTGATCTTAGAGTTCTTGACATTTCACCAGGAAATGCCATCCCCATGTGGAGCTATTGTTAGGGTCCTATAATAATAGGATTCATAATTTTGAATTGGCTATGGTTAGTTTTGTAATATTGTAAATAGTTTTTCTTTCTGTAAAATGTTTTCCATATTAAAAATTAAAAAATGTTAAGAGGATATGTCCTAAAAGAATAATCAAAGGACAAAAACAAAGGAAAAAAGATAAAAAAAAGTAAAAAATATGAAAACCAAAAAAAAAGAAATAAAAATAGATCATGAAAGTGTTCAAATTCAAATACCACTCCTTTTGCTTTACATTGTAAAATAAGATTGTGTGCAACTTGTAAAAAATGCCACAATCCATGATGTTCAAATAGCTTAATCTTGACCCATTCATGCTTTAAATTTCATGTTCATAGATAGAGAATAAATATCTAGCCAAACTATTTAACCTTGGCAGATCAATAGTTAAGTAGAGAATAAGAATGAGCTCATCAATTTAATCTAAGCTATTGGAAGTTATAAGGTTAGAATTATATAGTTTGATTATCAAAAGAAAAGGAAATAAAGGGTCAGCAAGCTCAAATTCACCCATTAAAATGAACAGAAAATGTTAGGGTAAATAAAGGGTAAGTAGAAGAAAGGTTGAAAATGCACAAGGTTGCTGAGTCAAAAGCACATTTATCATGCTTAATCCTATGTTTCATGTGCAGGAGGATTTATGAGAAAGAAAGGATATCCTCCAAGCTTGTTTAACTAATTTCCCCTCATTTCACTAGACCCCCACATACGTATTTGCTAATTTCCCCATTGTCCCTTCATTACTTATAAATACCCTTTCTTCCCCTCATTTTGACCTTGACCCCTTGGTTTCACACATTCCCTAAAATTACCCTTCAAAAATCATCCCCCCTTCCCAAAACCCCTCCCTTAGTGTGAAACCATTTCCCCATTACAAATATCACTTTCTCCCCTTATTAATTTCCCTTTCCCCCTCAAAAACCCACAAAACCCCTTTATCCTAAGTTTTTATGTCCCTGGATTATGTAATTAACTTCCCCGCTTCATATTTCCCCGATACCCTTTTTAAACCCACCAAAACTTGGTGTGGTTAAAAAACCCCACCACATAACTCGTGGTCCCACTAAATTTACCCATTGCCTATATTAAACCCCAACATTATGCAATAATTAATTACAATTATCTGTAATTAAATCCCGGGCCCCGCCAAATCACTTTCCCAATTATATTCGTGCAACTCAATTATGTGATAGCCCTCCGATCTCCTACCCCCAGATCTGACAGTGTACAACCATATCACGTGGATTCATTATCTAACCAATAAAAACTAGAGAGCATGCGAGATTCGCGGTTTTTCCTGGGCACTATTCTTCTACATGGTGGTAGCAGGGTAGATTGCATGCTCGCAAAAAATACTGCCTGCCCTCCAAAGGCGGTGCGATGAACCAAAAAACCACCTCCCCTCCTAAACCGAAAACTACCCACTGTTCATTTATAATTTCTGTGCCAAAATGTGACCGTTACCTATTAAAAGATCGAAAAATCCCCGATTCTCTCTTTTTTCTCGTTTTTCATTGCAAATTGCTGCTTAATCATTTGCGACACTCTGAAACCTCTGCGACCAATTTAACCACCTTCTTCTACCTGAAGACACTTTGGATACCCAATTGAAGCAACCAGTTGACAACTGAAAGCTACAGTACCTTCTGGATTCACCACTAAACCTAGTCTGCACGGGAAACCATCAATTTCCAAGTATTCTTGGAAAAAACTAGAATAGCTCTTGAATTTGAAAATGCATAGTTCAAATTGAAAGGTTAAATAATTGAATTAATTAAAGAAACCTTCCTGAAATTGAACAGAAACTTATTTATACATCCCAAACCTTTTTACAAACTGTAATTACCCTCCCACTGTTCCAGAGCTTCCAAACCTCACTTCTGAAACCACTAAAAACCTAATTCAAATATATAAACCCAATTATGGCTTCCCAAACCTCTCTAGACGTGAGACCTTTCCAAACCCCTCACCTGGACATTGACCACTTTGCCTTAGCAGGCCGAGATTTTCAAATTAAGAACATTGCTTCCCCTGCCTACCTTCTAAAGCTCCACTACTAGAGTAAGGATAAGTTCTTAAACCAAAACGATGACATTCACATTTGGAAGTCTAATTTTCCCAAGTATTTTTTTCCAGAAGTACACCCATTCCTAGAAATCATCCCCTTCTGTCATGCTTGCTACATTCGGAGCCAAAGAACCATTGTCACCCCTGACCAGCAAGTTTTATTCACCATCCCTGTAAAAGCCATTAACCAAATTTTGCAAGTTCAACAAAGCCCAAATGAGACCCCACCTTATATTCAAGGCTTTCTTGACCTCTACACCCAATTAGACCCTCCTAGGATAGCCCACATCTTCCAAACTTTCATCATAGAGGAGTGTCATACTCCTACAGAAGCTCCTCCATATGCTTCCACCATTTTTTTTAGAGAGGCAGAGAAATCATCACCATGCTCTCCTGCATTTTAGGATACACCACAGATGAACATGTGGATGAGGTTGTTCTTGCCTTCCTTTCCATCTTTTACCCAAGAAAGCCTCCTGCTATAATGTATAATTATGCTCAGTTCATAGCAGACAGAATGCATGAAAAGTTCACCAGTCTACCAATCGAGAGAGTTTTCAAGTATTCTTTAGTCTTATTCCATATGTTTTATACTACCACTCAAGCAACTTTCCTATTAACATTCAGAAGTTGGATACCGAAGGAAACCCAAGATCAGTCATCTATTGGACACCATTGATCCATAAATTTTCCACTATTTTTTCCTACAAAGACTTCATTGATTCATTTGTCCATCAAGTTATGAATATGATAACCAGTAGCCCTAAGCCCAAAATCATTCAAGAGATCAAAAAAGTGTTACAGTTGGCAAAGAACAGTAAAGTGGGAGACTGGTATCTGTACCAGAACCACACAGAAATAAGAATTTATGGATGCCAACTTGCCCCATACAAACTACCCAAATACCTCCCCATGAGGATATTTGCACTAGAATACTTTAGGCAGATTATAAATTCTGATGAAGTCAACTTCCTATCAGCTAGGAAGAAGACCCAATTCAAAAGAAAAATCAGTTGGGCCCCTTCATTTGTAATACCAGAGAAGCGGAACTAGAGGCAAATATGATTTTGCAACAAGTGAAATTCAAGAATAACTTTATGTGGAAGTATGACCCTCATGGAGTTATAAATAAGCTAAGGCTCAAGGTCAAATTGGGACCTTTCATCCATCATCCCAGACCAAACATTGAGATGTTTTTCAACCAATCATAATGGTTGGAAAACACTCTAATAGACATCGATAGTACTATAGTTGATGTAGAAAAATAGATTGATAAAAATTCCTTCCTACAATTTCGAGAACTAGGAGAACCAACGAATATTCCTCCTATTTTACAGACTCCAGCAAATGAGGATAGAAATGCGAAGAGATCCAGGGAGGAGGGTTCCAGTTCAGCTATGGAAGCCATAGGTGAATAGTTTGAGATCAGTTAAAGGAAAAGGCCCAAGCTTAATCTTGTAACTGAATAGGAAGACACCATTGACTCAGCAGAAATCACTGACACTGATACAATGGTGGAAAGGAACAAAGGCACAACAGCTTCAGGAGAAACACATTAGCCCTCACCATCAAACACTCAACTTATTGAGAGACATCTCAGCGTTGAGGTCTCTTCATTCACGACGCTTGTGGATAAAGAGAAGGACATCAAAGATAGATATAAGGAAATTAAGTTGAGGAATGAGAAGTTGAAGGTTAAGACTTATGCCCAATACTTCAAGCAGACACCTACAAATCAAAACATGTTGATGACAAACTTTGCCATCAAAACAGGAAAAATGTAAATTTCATTCATGCAACCTACAGTCCCGTAGCCAAAAACATTAGTAGACTATAAGATAACAGATTTTGAGGTTTTGGCCAGGGATTTTCATCCCATTGACCAAATTGAGTTTCATAAGTAGGTAGGTTAGATGATCAATTCCACCTTGACTGGTAAAGCTATGACTGTACACAAACTGCAAAGTTCGTTAGACAATATCACTGCACAGTACAAACTGGAGAAGGCCTCCTCACAAGCCAAAGATAACATAATCAAGTCAATAGAAGACTTGGTGATTGAGTTGGGACATGATCCCAATGATATCAAGGCTGTTGAGAAGTTGATAAAGAAAAAGAATGAGGACGTTGGTGCTCTCAAAAACCAACTCAAATTGCCTCATTCAGAGCACCCACAGACAAAAGAGGTCTTAGAAAGCCAAACACATCAAGACGAAATGATGGACCTTGTTTTACAACTTAATGATCAACTAAAGGAAATGGAGAACGAGTTAGATAACTTAATACAGTTAAAACAAGCTAGTCTTGAGGTTGCCACTGCCACTGTTATCCCAACAGTCACTATTGCAGTACCATACACCTTGGCAGTTGCATTGTCTCCTACAACTCCACTAGCTACAACACTACCAGCTACCACAGCATCTACACCAGCAATAGGGTCGACAACAGCAGCAGCTCAGTCAGGTGTTGAGGCAAGTAAGTTGGTGAAGGAAATGGAAGACATGTCCATTCAGACCACATAAATAAACAAGCTTAAGGAAAAGATAATGAGTCTCGAGAATTATAACAAGCTTGCACAAATTATGCACAAGGAAGAAGTTCAGAAGTCAACGAGGTTGACTGAAAGGATGAAGAGCATGGGGAAAGAATTAACATTAAAGGAGCCACTTGGCCAAGCTAAGGAACAATTATGGGCCAATATCATTGACTTTGTCAATGATATTTGGCCATCCATTCAAGTAATTTTTGAACAAAATGACTTAGTTAAAGAGGCTAAACAAGCCATACAAAGAGTTAAGGTAGAACTAGAAGACATGTTGAAAGAAGCCACAAAACTAATCCATTTCCTGAACTCCAAAAACAAATATGAATTGCAGGAGCTGGAGATACCTGACAGGATTGGCACAATGCTAGAGGTAAAAAATGTCCTCACCAAGAGGAATTTGATGATGAACCTTACTATAAACATACACTGTAAAAATTTGAAAATTAACAGTCAAAGTGAAAAAGGCACGGTAAAGAAAAGGTAGCAGGGCAGCCAGATGAAAGAGTATCAAGTGAAAGTGTATGAGTTGAAAGATCAAAGTAAAAAGAACAGCGAGCGTGATGACTAACAACAAGGCAAAGAATAAACAGCTAAATATCATAGCATAAACACAACACAACCAAATAAACAGGGACAACATACAACAGTTGAACTTCTGCCTCTATATTCTTGCATGAACATATTTATTTCCCCTAGATTAATTCCTAAGATAGCTTGGGATATTTTGTAAACTATTTTTGTAGAAATACTTCATATTTTGAAGTATTGAGTGTGGATTACTATACATTTGTAAAGTTGTATTGATCATTAACCTGAGGGTTATTCTACCATTTTTTCAGGTCAATAGACTGGATTGAGTAATGAAAAGATTGCATTATAGGATTCGTGTGTTGAGCTATTATAGTGAAGTATTTTCTTTGTCAAACTTTTTATCTTCCTATGTATTTCACAAACATACATGTTATCTAAAGTGAATGAATTAACTAAAAATTTATTTCATAATTTTTTTAAGTACACTCTCTCTTGAATAGTTAATCATTTCTATGTTTTCTTCTGATATCCAGATATGAGAATCCTTAATTGCTCTCCCATACCAGTTGACCTCTTTCACTTCTTTCATAATCTAGCCTAAGGAACCCTTAGTTTCTCTTTGGATCTGATTGAAAATAACTTCACCATCCAGCCTTAAGATCTAAAATAACTCAGCGACCTTCCCTTGTAGACACTATTTTTAGAACTTGATCCAATCCTATTTTCTTGAAATTTGACTCCATAGCCCAATGGTAAAAGCCATCCCTCTATCCATTTAAGTAAGTGATCCGACCACCAAATCTGAATCAAAACCTAAGCACAAACATAACTAGCCTAAAATCAATTATCTAAACAAAGTTAAATCATAAAGAGAGAACCTTCTTTGAGCATTAGGAAGGCTAGATCCTAATCTCCAAAGTTAGTTTGTGCTTACCTCTAATCTTTTCTTTCTTAACAACTCTAGAGAAATATTAGAGTGATAATAAGTTCACCTATAAGCTTTGGTACAAATTAATTAAAAATTATGGTAGCAATAAAACAGACCCTATAATTTATAAAAAATAGTTAGTGGGTAGTTTTATGTATCTCACTACCACTAGACCTAAATAATGTACGTTGTGATTTTAACTTCAAGATTATGGAAGATCAAAGTAAAATAAATTTTTGTATAGAAAAGAGAATACTTAGGGATGTTAATAGTACACACAATTTTAGTAACTTGCACACTTCATGTGATTATTCTCATTTGGATAGATACATAGATATTTATTTGGTGCAATCTATTGATGTTCATCAAAGCAATTTGAGATATGATCTCAATTGGAGATCAACAAACATCTCCTTCAATAGAAGCAAAATATGTTGCAACAACTACAAGAATAAGTCAAACAATTTGGTTGAGATGTATAGCATCCTAGATCTATCTTAACCTTATAACTATCAAGTGCCAAGGGGTTTAAAATTCTCAAGGTGTAAACCATTTTTTTTGTTCAAAACTTGAGGAAACGTTTGCATGTTGAGAGATTTGATACCTCTTTATGTTTGATAGATCTAGGATTAAGATAGATCTAGCTTGGTTTTAGTCATGTCCTGCCATGGAAAATTTGTTGAATAGATAATTATTCTGATCATTTTAAATATACTAGCTATGTCTAAGATTAATATGGTCATTTTAATTTTAAATTTTCTCAATTACCTCAGTTACATCAATCTCAAACTATTGTCTTCTACTATTCTTATTGTTTCACCTCTTAGTTTTTCCATATTTTCTTATGGATCATATGAAAAGGGTGGTTCAAATTTGTAGAACATTGAAATGTTTAACTTGAACTATTGTATTAAATGTCATATCTTGTCTTCTTTCTCTCCAATATTGGTAATAGTTTTCTCCAAAGTCAATAATTATCACTTATGGAGTGTTAAACCCCAAGTTTCCATGGTAGTTGTTTTTTGTTACCTTTTTTGAATGCAAAGTGACTAACAACGCTGAATGATGGAAAATGGGAATAGTAAGAATGTAGTGAATTACAAATAGTTTACAATTTCAAGAAGCAAACATTTCAGTTAAGTGAACATTTTATTTAAGATGAAAATCCAAGTATTTTATTTATGGTTGAAATTTTGTAACTCAGAAATCAATACAAGTTGTTAATAAAATTGTGTGTTCTTACGCTAATGTCAATGCACACTATTAATATAATTATTTTGAAATTAATGTACATTATACATATATTTACAACAAATCAAAAATCAACATATACACTGAAATCAAGGCATCTAGTGCAAATGTTCAAATAAAAATAGAAATAAAAATGAATATCTACATCGAAATCAAAGCATCTAGTGCGAGAAATCAAATAGGATTAGAAATAAACATCTACACTGAAATCAATATATCTAGTTTGAGCAATCAATTAGGATTGGAAATCAACATCTACATTGAAATCAATGCATCTGGTACAATGAATCAAATAGAATTAAGAATCAATATCTACAATGAAATGAATGCATCTATTTCAATGAATAACATGGTATCTCCCTCTACATCCCTCCCTCTCTCTCTCTCCCACTCCCTCCCTCTCTCTCTCCCGCTTGCGTCCCACTCCCTCCCTCTCTCTCTCTCTCACCCTATCCCCCTCTTCCCTTTACCCACTCCCTCACGAGCAATCTATATCTATATCTCCCACCATTTCTCCTTCTTTGTCTTTCTATATCACTGCCCTAAACACACATTATATCTCTCTCCCTCCTTCTATCCCTCTCTTTGTTTAATCTCTTCTTCCCTCTCTCCCTCCTTCATCTATATATCTATCTCCCTTCATCTCTCATTCTAAGTCTCTCCATGTCACCCCAAAACATACACACTCTCTCTCCATATCTATCTATCTCCCTTTATCCCCCTCTCTCTTCCCTCCTGCTCTCCTCTCCTCTCTCGCTCACTCTCTATCATTCTCTCTTTTCACTACCTCTCTCTCTCCCTCCCTCCATCTTTCTTTCTCTCCCCTCCTCTCTCCCTTTCTCTCTCCCCCACCTCCTTCTCTCTCTATCTCTATCATTATCTGCCTCCCTCTCTCCTTCTCTCTCCCCCTCCCTCTCTCTCTTCTCTCCTTCTCTTCCCTCTTCTCCTCAAACTACCTATAGACTTCTTGGACTTCTCTTCCCTCCTCTCCTAACGACCTATAGACTTCTTGGATTCAAATCCCTAGTTCCATCAAACTTAATCATAGTGAAATTAGAGAGCTACATTTACAATTACCAAATAAAGTGACTCGTTGCTTCGCAACATATATGGTTTGACATTGTTTTGAATAAAACTATGATTGTGAAATCTGTGGAATAAAAATGGGCTGCGGTGATTTACCTTAGTATTGGATAATTTTATTTTATTTTTAAATATGATCGTGCAAAATATGCTATATTTAATATTTGTAATGTTGCGTGTATTATTAATTTTGTTCTACACCATAGGGAACAGCTTGTAGTTGCATCAAAATCCTCAACGATTCATAACTTTACAACCACGTAATATAGAGAAAACAATTATTTTATTTCCGAAATGTATCATGCAATTTTTTATTCGTTTAAACCTCCATACTATGAGAAAAACTCATACCTTGACCACCACGCAAATACAGAAAATAATTTTCATGACAACCCTACAAAGTCTGAGATTTTGAAACAAATAGTTGATTTGCAGCAGAAATGATGTCCGCTAATAGGAGAGAGCAAATCCGCTATTTCCATGCGAATAACAGAGAACAAAGAATGCCGAAATGCGATGTGACAAATCATGGTAATATTTCACAAGGCATGCACATATTATAGTGAGTGTTATTCAGTTTATAGTGAGTGTTATTCACAAGGCATGCACATATTTAAGGAGTATTGATATGCAATACAAAACATTAATTTATAGGGTTTTAATTTGTTTAATAGAATTTATTTTTCTAGTTTATTTAGGTAAAATAGCTATTTTAAATGTTTTAATGTGGTTTTTTTTAGTGTTATTAAGGTGATGATAGATTTTGTTTTTATAAAATGGGTCTATTGATTAGTTAATTAAAAAACAGACTAAATTTGTGGTGGGATATGGAAATCTTAAATGTGTGGTTGCTATGGCTCTAATGCATTAGATACACTCTTAATTGAATCTAAACTCAATTGTGTTTGGATATTTCAAAGTGTTGTTGGTATCTAGTAGGAAATCTTTATCTTTGTACCCGACCTAATTCGATCTTTAAGGTGCCTAGGTTCTAGGTGGAGAGCTCTATTCCTTTTACTAATTTTATTGTTTATAATACCTTTTAATACTACTTGTCATATTGAAAATTGAGATTGATTTTTTTTTTAACATCCTAGATAATAAATTTGACCAAATTACTTGAAATTTTTGTAAATGTTTAAAATTATATAAATAATAATTCCACATAATTACACCAAATTATTAACTAATTTAAATAGTAAAAATAAATGCAATTAAATATATTTTATATTTCTAAAATAACATCCATCTTAGCCACTAATCCAACAAGGCAATCAAATTTCTTGATGTACATAACTCTTTGAATGTGAAATATGAATTACTAATTCACCATAGTAAAACCATTATATATACATATTAACCACGTATCTAGCAAATCAATCAAATTTCTTGATGTGCAAGATTTGCACCTTAAAGAGATTTGATCCCTCTCAACACTTATAGTTCCCTGGTTAACATGGATATATGTGTGTGTGTAATTGTTCATTGTTTAAATTGTTTTTCAATAAATAAATGGATTCAATGACTTGTAAATACCCATGAGTAATTGACACTATAGATTTAGTTTTTCATGTCTAACAAATTTTGAGACATAATTGACCAAAAAATATACTCTAAAATAACCAAAATAGAGAATAATAAAATAAATTGAAATATTTATAACCACTAAATTTATTTATTTTTAAATATTTTATAATAATATATACATAGTTTTTTTAAACATATATAATATATAAGATAATCTACACTAAAATACACCATAAAGAATAGGTTAATTAGTGATCACAATTTTATGAAATATGATGAACTATAAAATTCAAGTTAAAATATAGTTATGTTAGAAACTCTTTCTCATATAGATAATACAATGAATTAATTTTCCTTATAAATTTGAATATATATATATATATATATATAATAATATATATATATATATATATAATTAATATTCTAATACAATAAATTAATTTAAATTTAAATAAAATTGAAATTTTACCATAATTAAAATAATAATATTTATCATATTTTGTTATCAAATTCAAATATAAAAAAATTGATTAATTTATCAAAACTACTTTGAAAGAATTACAAATTAAACTTTTAAATCAATAAAATATTTAATATTATTTAAAAAAAATTAGAATATTTTATTTAGTCTAGATATATTTCAAATGGCTTGTGTACAAGGTATATGAGTTTTATGTTTGGTGAAATTTGCAATTAATTTTCTAATTATTAATGGTATTTAAATAAAATGAAATATTAATTTTTGTTTTTTAATTGTAAATATATATTTTTTGTATGTTTGGTAGGTCCTTTCATTTTCATTAATATAAAAGCAAGTTACATCCACAAAACAGATAGTTAGGTGGCTTCAACTTGCCATGGGGAAACCAAGTTTGTTGGCCACCTAACAACGTGATATGCCATCTAATAGCAAAAATTAATAAGTGTGTCTGACTAAGCTAGATAAGTCTGAATGTATTTGCCTTGCTTAAATACTACATGCCTAAAAAAGAGATGATCATTGTTCTGAAAATTAAAAGCTTCTCGCATACAAAAATAAAGAGAAAACTGAAAAACCAGCTAGTAGACCACTCTGCTACCTCGGAAAACATAGACTCCACCAGAGTCGGGTCCTTAGCATTGGAACCCAGGAGCTCTATTTGTGGGAGAATGCAAGGGAGGTGTTCTTCTATTCGATAGAGGCGGTCATCTAGCTTGTGCATGTGAAACTAGAGCTTCTGAAATTCCTATTTATAGTTGGGAAAGTCCTCCACCATTGTGGCCATGTCCACAGAGACCTACTCCATAGCCTTTCCCAAGATGCTCTTAATGGACCAATACAAGAACAATGTATGTTTGAACTAGGTGATGTGACCAGGAGTGTGCCCTAGATATTGCACCATAGCTCGAGAGTCCTCCACCTCAATTTCCATCGAGCCAACTTGATGGTTCAAGTCAACTTCCCATTCCTCAATCAGCTACCGGATTTCCTCACTCATGCCTTCGTGGTAAGTTGTAGCCACATCATTGATAATGCTGGAAACTAGTTTACGACCCCTCAATTTTCCCTAAGAGGAGCTGGGTTGCCCTGTTGTTGCAGTCACCCTGGTTCTTATACCTTGGTCCCTTGGGGCTGGGCTTCGAGCCTTTGCATTCATTGTTTGAGCCATTGTCACGTTCTTATATTATTTAGTGGAGGAAATGGTAGGTTGAATTTCTTGTACATGTCATAGCCCAAGCCCAAAAGCTTCTAGCTTCCAAGTGCCACTACCGTCCCGCACACCTTCCAAGGGAGAAGCATGAAACTGTAATTTCTGATAAAGAGTCTAATGGACTTCCTCCCTCTTATTCCATTGCATACCTTCCTTTCCAACCAACCCAAACAACAATACAACCCACACAATGCAGAGTGTGTTAAAATAACAGTTAGACATAGGTATGAAGAAAACACTGGAGCTTATACCATAAAAACAAACCCAGTACCTGAGCCAATGTAGGGCCATCAATATATGCCTAAGAAGACTCCCATAGGGGAAGAGTCCATGGACCAATTTTGCTCCAAAAAAGGCAATTTGAATCTAGAACAAACAGATAAAAAGCCCTGACCCATCCCCAGAAAATTTGAAAAGACAAGACCGAGAAGCAAAACTATAAACTAATGTTATTTTTACATAGTTGCATATGCTAATGAATAATGATTTAAATATGTATAATATTATGATGCTATGGGGTGAACTTAATGTATTAATTAATAAATACAATTATCAAAGCAAAGAACAATATAGCCATATGAAAAATTAACATGGTATCAGAGTTGGGCTGAAGAAAAGCCATGGGGATCACCCCAATGGAGACAGTTTGGATGGAAGCAAGAAGACAATGGTGGAGGCCTAAAAGAATCCTAGGATATGAAGGAAACCCTGTGTAGTTAGTGCATAAGGATTTGATGGTTAGGGTTTGAGAGAAACTTTGGTTCATGGCAAAGACTTGATATTTGACATATGAAACTCTAGCATGGTCTATGTGAAGATGCTCAAGCACTTGGGACATATTTGATGAAGCCCTATATTGTTGGTTTTTGATAAAGTTGATTGAAGGCAACATATTATGTGGACTATGGATAGTGATGAATCTTGAAGGCTGGTTCAAGAGGGAGAGGATCACCTCTCATTGAAGATAAGTACCCCTTGACTTATGATGTTTCTTTGTGTATTTACTCTTGTTTAGACTTATGGATCTGGTTAATATGATTATTGTTTTGATCATTGCTTATACTTCTTGCATGTATATTTGAGTATATGGATTTATCTAACCTCCTTGATGAGATGTGATAAGTGGATCCCTCTTAAGGATCATTTGAGATGCAGGAAAAGAAAATATAGATCTGGAAAGAGGTAAAGAGGCACTTGATGAAAAGGTGACAAGCACTACAAGCTACTTATGAGAAGGTGCATAGGTATTTGAACACTACAAGGTATCAAAAGTATATTGTTTCAATGTTATTAATGACTAGGTAAGCCTCATGGTATGTTGAGAATGTCTCCTTCACAAATGGCTCATGCTTACATATGAAAGAGATTTGGATTTATGTTTCCTATGATGAAATGACGCAACTGGTATTGATATTTCGATCATGATGATATTCTTGATTTTATGAGGCTACTTATTGTTGATGGATATAGTGGCATAACTTGATGTTTGGCTAACATCTATTGTTCTTACAAATCCCAATTATGTGAAGAAGGCTAGTACCTTGACTCCATTAAATGATACTCTTGGCACTTCACATGCACTTCACATGATCAATCTCTTATAGAATGTTACCTCATTATTGAATGACCTGACTTGGTCCTATGGTAACCTTAATGATAGAATTATGAGATTGAAACTCTAGATCTCTTATTAACCGTGGCCATGTATTTGATAATAATTATGGCATATGGTAAAACAAAATGCCCTAAACATGATGGATTGACTTGATAGAAATGATATTTTGTTCATGATCTTTGAATTATGTTGTAGCACCTGTCTGTTGTTCCTATCATGTGAATCTAACCTTTGATGAAAGCTTGATGTCATGATATGACATAGTAGCTTACATGAGCATGTTATGACCATGATGGGTATATGTTTGATTTTATGATCTAACAGATCTGTTGTTGCATGAGTCTAATAAAGAAATGTTGATGACATGAAAGAAGTAAAATGAAGTAGATTCCTAGTCAAAGGGAGAACCTCTTCTCAAGATTCTTACTCTTATTAATATTTGCATTATGTATTGTTGAAATATTATTTATATGCATCTGACATTATTGACCTATAGCAAGGTATCAGATCTGAAGGCTATATAAAAATTAGGGTTTTTGCTTGGGATGCAAGAATATAATTGGGAATACTCGTCCCTGGATGCATGCATGGTAAGGCCCAGGTAGCGTCTAGGGCTAAAGGTGCTCCCATGATAACTTGATGAGAGCGGCCATAGGTTTGACTACTGTTGACCATCATCTGAATATTGTTGAAGTTGTATGAACTCTTAATCAAGATGTTCACCTCGAGGCTACCAGTTCCACAAATAAGTAGAAGATATTTGAAATATTTGAAAATGGAGAAGTTTGAATGTTTGTAGGTGATCATGACATACATATAAATATGTCATTATGTTTGAAGTTTGTGCTATAAGAGTTTGACATGATTTTGGCTGATTGATATATATGATCTATATGATTTCTGATGATGACCTCGACCTCTGACTCAGTGATTAAGATCTATCTTGGAATATAGATCTCTCTATGATAGAAAATTTTGATATCAACATGATGTCTAATTTTTTGACTTGACGACTAATGATTTGCCTTGATAACAATGATATATGAGCATAGTAAATTCCAATGACTTGTATTTATGGGAATGACTTGATTGATATTGCATGGCGGATGACAACCTATTGGCATGATAATAGATGACGTCATGACTTGATCAAAGACCTACTTGTCATCTGTTTCAAAGAATTGACACTGAGATATTGATGACTTTTGATATTAGTATTGATCTGGCTTCTAAACTTTAATAAGCTTATTTGATTACACAATAAGGGTTTATGAAAGGCTGATGGTTTGGTAAAGTGTAATGAATGTAGTAAGAATTTCTTGAAGCAAGCTCCCCCGATCAAGATATGTCTGCATTGATTGTTAACTAATGAAGCCAGGATGATGTGTTGATCCAAGCCTTTACCTCAAAAATGTTCCAAGATATGACTTTTGATTTTGATTTTAGTTTTTATATACTAATGATATGTTATTGTCACGTAAAGAGCCTTTGATGATATAAATAAGAGGAAGATGGTTTCTGAAGGTCGTAATAATGTATCATGGCATGATGAATCAATTTCTGAAGTTGGGAAAAGATAATGTATATTATGAAGCTATTAAAGAATCATTGAAAAGTGGAAATGAAAATCCTTAGACACTCCAATTTGAAGTTCAAGATGTTGTTGAACTTTACATGGCATTTGCGAGTTGATTGAAGCATTGATGTTATGTTTCGAACATCCATCTATATATATATGATGTGCATAGAACTTGAATAATCTCATGATTGAGTCACTTCATACACATTCCCGCCAAGAATCCTTCAAGATGTTTGCAGTATATGATCTATTCTTGGTCTTAGATATTCTTATCATATGTGACTATATGGAGATTTTGATGTTGATTATTGATGAGCACATATGAGTGCATCCTTAGTATGAATTATGACATGATGAAAGGTCCATGAGACAACCTAGGTTGAGTATGATGTTGCTAGCATGACTAGTTATGAGCAGGTTGAAGAAGCTCCTTGGAGAGATGCATGATCATGAACTGGATATGACATGGATACATTGTGATAATAAAGAGTGGGATCCAATTGGTAGAGAATCACACACACAAACACACATACACACACACACACATAGAATATATATATATATATATATAGTTGGGATCGCGATATTCTCATATATTGAGACAGTGCAGTTGTGTGAGTGATTCAAAATGGATCTAACATAGATTTCTAAGTCTATGAATGTTCCTCACAAAGGAAAATGAAAGTCAAAGGATGCTCTTGGAAATATTCTCATTGCAGAAATATCTTCATTTTGAATCTAACACAATTTAAATGGGTGAAAACAAACTTCGGATGAAGTTATTGTAAAAAGAAAATTGCACATTATCCTTTGAAAAGAAGGAATTTTCTTATTAAATGGGACTTAAGACAAATAAAGGCTTTCTATGGAAAAATTGCATCAGAAGGTTCAAAGGGAGGACTTAGACCAAAGGCCAAATGGACCCCCGATCAGCGATCTCTGATATATCGCATCCGAGGTAGGCCTGCATGCGATATCATAACCCCGGGTGAGTCGATTTGTGATTGCGATGAAGTGGCAAGCAGCGATGCGATCAGATATATATATATATCAACGATCGGCATAGTCAAAGGGAAGACCTTGGGCCATTGCAATGCGATATGCGATGGCACTAATCAGTGATAGCATCGATTCAACGGGGCCGATAGCAATAACGCTGATGTGATGTGGCTGATAGTAATATGTGATGTGCCGATATAAGCGATCGGTGGATCCCCAATATAAAGGGCCATTAACATATGCGATTGTGATTTGCAGTCAAGGTGTGGACCTGATAGATTTATAGATGCAATTGCATATATTTTGAAATCCAGAATTTCAGATTTTCTATGTATTTTCAGTGTATTGGGCTTTTTGGCCATATGCAATATGATATGCGACATGCGATGGAAAGGCGAACCTGATAGGATTATAGGGGCGATATTACATTATTTGAGTTTTACTAAAACACCCCATGATGGGTTTTCATCAATTTTCCCATGTATTTACGTTATGAAGAGGAATGCATTATTTCATGGATTTCGTCCTGGAAAGAGCTCGCTAATTCCTTTGTAAACTATACCTATTCTCGAATCATTTGTGCCACATCGTAAGTGGGAGTTTTGTAACAATGATGCATTGTAACAGGAATGTTGTTGGTACCATTCCATTACCATATTTTTCTTCTAAAAACATCATCATTTGTCTATCTTTTTCCTCCATGGACCCCTTTATATCCATCGAAATTGATTAGTTAATAGCATTATAGTTGTTAGTTTGCATTAAAGTTAATTTATGAATTTTTATGTTAGAAATTAGGAATTTTCAACAAAAAGATTACAGGAAGTCATAACATCCTGTAAATGGTTTATCATTTGACACGTGGCATGACAGGCAAGCCAAAGCAATGGATAGGAACGAGATCATGAATGTACATACATGGAGAAAAATCGATTTTACAGCAGATCAAAAGCTCCTGGTTATGTAGTTAACGTTGCGTCAAACCCCAGCCTTTTGGTTACAAAGGCAGTAAAAGCCATGGCTTCCGAAACCGATTTCGTTTTGTTTTTTTTTGGAAATCAGTTTAGATTAGAATGACCAAAAATCATTCCATTGTAAAAGCAGAAACATTTTCTTAATGAATGTACATTCGATTCAGATAGGGAGGCAGATAAAGACTATGTATTATTTTTGTTTTCAAAGACAGTTACAATTATTATCTCTCTGTATCGTTTTGAGAACTGAACTCCTGTATGTGATTGCAATCTTCAGCGCTTGAATATAGTTACAATTTTACTCCAGCAGTGTCTATGTGTTAATACTCTCATTGATTGAGTTTATTTCAGTGTACCATTGAAACGTGGATGGGCCCTGTGTGGATTGGTATACTGTTAATTTCGTTTCCTTAGCAGTTTTTGAATTTGAATAGAACGCATAGTGTTTAATGTTATTTCCATGTTTATGACATTGTAGATTTGATTATAAATTCTCACAAATGGTACTTATGGTGATAGCTTGAAGATTTTATCGTTAGATCATTGAACCAGATCTTGTAAGAGATTTGATCCACCATTATATTTTAAAGCATCTCCATAGACTGTTTATTTATGCATTTAAAGTTCAGTTTGCTTTTGATTTTTTTTATGAATGCTTCAGTGTTAACTAGACAGAGCTTTTGTGCATAGCATCGTTGTAAGGGGATTAAAATCTCAGTCTAGCTATATGTTGTATCCTTAGGACAGTTAGATAACTTAGGTGATCTGAGTGTTAAGGTGAGAGGAAACATATCGTAACCTTCTGTAAAGAAGTATTGTAGCCTATCACAACAAACACTTAGTTAGGAATCCTTTATGTCTATAGATTTTAGAGACATGCCTTAAAGTTTACTTACACTGGTCAATAATAAATCTAGTCTAATCTAGCACCCTAGATTGGCCACTACATTTTGGCGCCATTGCCGGGGAGGCGTAGTTAGAGGATTTCAAGAAAAAATCAAAATATAAAAAATTTTAAATCAACAAAAACAAACCAAAAATACAACATATATTTGATTGTCACTTTAGAAATCTTGTTTGCTTATGCCTAGATCTAGAGATAATAGAGGCAGATTAACAAAAGCCTCCCATCCAAAAACTAACCTATCATCAGGAGCAGACCCTTTGGGAAAAACTGAACACACAACACCAGCTAAGGAAACCACCATACAAAAATTAGAGGATAAACACAAATCAGGCCAAAGACTTACACTTATTGAGAGACAAATCTTATTGGCACACGAATCTCAGAAGAAACATCTACCTGAATCTTCTACAAAGAGAGAAAGTAGAAAAATAACTCAACAATCTCTAGAACAACTCTTTGGAACGAGTGATACTGAAAAAATAATCAAATCACCAGAGGAATCTATAAAAGTGGCTGAGGAAGGAGGAGGATCGGCAAGAAGACCCACTCCTGAACAACAACACGATTAAGGAGAGGAGGAAGAATCAACCTTTAAATTTCCTATCCACGAACCAGAAGACAATCATGATGAGGAAATAAAAATGAAAAACATACCTCCTTCTGTGTTACCAAACTTTTATGGCATGGCTTCAGAAGACCCAGATTCATTCTTGTTTGAGTTTGACATTGTATGTTGAACATATGGTTACACAGATGATGCCCATAGTCTTAGACTCTTCCTAGCAACGTTAAAGGCACCAGCACTAAGATGGTTCATGGGACTTGGTGAGCATGCAATAACCGATTGGGATGGCATGCGAAGAATATTTCTGAGGAATTACCAACCTTATTGTAGATCAAAGGATTATAAAGATGATATCTTTAGGATGAATCAACAAGAGGATGAAAGTCTAGAAGAGTACTTGGAACGATTTTCTTACAATTTACAAAAATCAAAACATCGATCCATGACTCTTGATCTCATTAGAACAATATTTTTGAAGGGCATTCGAGAGGAATACTTAGATGATCTTAATTTTATGGGCAAAGGTGATATTTCCACCTTACCTTTCAAAGAAATTGCTGATCTATGTGAAAAGTATTCTAGGAGCAAAGCAAAAATTGGAAAAAGAACCATATCATCCAAAGCCACAAAATCTGCTTCAGCTAGTGTCACACGAGTTGAAATAGGAAATATGTTAGAGGAATTCAAACCAGATCTTTTGAGTACATTAGGGACCCAAATTGACACTCTTAAAGCTAAGAAGAGGGAAGAGGAGGAAGATCAAATGATGGATATCTTTTGTCCAAAATGCTGGAAGAAGCATGCCTTAAAAGATTGCCCATTAGAAAACATTCAAGTTTGTGCCTTTTGTACTGAAAATCATGATATATTTCATTGCTCTAAAGTTAAGGTTTTGCAAAATTGTAATGTGGCAGCCGATACAGATATGGAGAATGTGTATTTTATGGGTGCAAAGAGACCATGGCAGCCAAGACCTCCACCTCAAGGTATGTTCCCAAACCAGAATTTACAATTTTCTGCACATGATCAGATGTATGCTCAGAATTGATGGAATGTACCCATGCCATGGCAGCACCAAAGTTACCCACAACAACAATGGAGACCATCTCAGCAATACTCTCAACAATATCAACCATACCCTCTACCAAACCAACTATATTCGTAGCCATATCAACAATACCATCAGCCATATTCGCCATATCCTCAATCATATCTACAATATCCTCAGTAGCAAGTTGTTTACCCACATCAACCCCAACCCACTCAACAAGCATTTCCTGCTCCTCCACCAATAAATCCACCACAATTACAACTTCCATCTAAGCCACAACCTCCTAGACCTACTCAAATCCCTGCTCAACCTATACCAAATCGAAATAACAGAGCAAAGAGACCAGCCTACAATGTAGATGAGGGACCCTCATATCCCACATTACTCTTGCAAAATATCAATTTGAGGTCTGGTAAGGTACTTCACAAAGAATCTCCAGCAGTTGAAAAAGAAGGAGACAATGAATAAAATGAAAATGAAACCCCCATTCAAAGGAAACCAAACGATGATATCAAACACAAACAAATGCAACCATTGCATCCACCACCTTTTCCAGACCGATTGGTCCAAACAAAACTTCCCATGTCTACACCACAGTTTGAAGTTTTAAATGAGCTAAAGAATGTCTATATAAAAATTCCGCTACTACAAGCCATAAAAGACATTCCCATATATACTAAAGCCATCAAAGGATTGTGCCTTAAGAAGCCTACTAGGAAAAGAGTTGATCCACAAACCATTCATGTTATTGGACATTTAGCTGGCCTTATGAGAAACACCATTTCAATGGAAAAGTATGTTGATCCTGGTATTCCCAGAATCACTACAATCATTAACAACATACACATTCCAAACACCTTAATTGATCTTGGGGCCGCAATAAATGTGATGACTCTTGAAACCATGAAAACGCTCCAGCTCACAAACTTGCAGCACACAACAATTGTTCTAGAACTCACTGATAGGTCTAAAGTGATTCCTGAAGGGATTTTGGAGAACATAATTGTTTCATTAGACTCTTCGGAGTATCCAGTGGACTTTTTAGTTCTTCAGCCAAAATCCAATATAGGAGGACACCCTATCATCCTTGGTAGACCATGGTTAGTAACTGTTGATGCATTCATAGGATGTAGATCGGGTAATATGATCATTTCATGAGGAACTGAAAGAAAACAACTCACTCTTACCCATTCAGCACAATCACCACAGTAGAAACAATTTATTGGGCTTGATGAATAATTACAATGTAAGGTAGAGTTCAATCTGTTTTCAGCATAACCAAATTTATTTTTGTATTTTCAGAACATATAATGATGGATTTGTAGAATTGTTCCTCTTCAACCTGATGTTTCCGAAGAATTGAGAATGACACATTACCATGGCTGCGGATGAATTTTGGCATAAAAGTTTCAGGAAACATGCACCATTCATTCTTTGCAAACAAAATTTCACAACATTTTTCCTATCCAATCCATCACAAACACACAAAGTAACACCATAGAGATTAGTCCAAGAAAAACTTTGAATATTGGCACTCACCTAGACTCATCTCAGGAAGAGAAATTGATTCAATTATTGAGAAAATACTAGAAAGCATTTGCTTGGGACTACACTGATATGCATCGAATCCACCCTGAAACATGCACTCACCATATTTACACAGATAGCAATATCAAACCAATGAGGCAACCACAGAGACGAATGAACCTCATGCTTTAGGATATTGTTAGAGAGGAATTACAAAAACTGTTAAAAGTCAATTTTATCTATCTTATCTCTGACAGTCAGTGGGTATCCCCATTGGTAGTAGTGCCCAAGAAAAATGGTAAGTGGAGGATTTGTGTTGACTATATACAATTGAACAAAGCAACCCTCAAAGATTATTTCCCACTACCATTTATTTACCAAGTGCTAGACACATTAGCTGGGAAATCATCATTCTCCTTTCTTGATGGTTTCAGTGGCTACAACTAGATCAGGATAGCCTTAGAGGACCAAGACAAAACCACTTTTACTTGTCCTTAGGGCACTTATGCTTATAATGTTTTGCCATTTGGATTTTGTAATGCTCCAGCTACATTTCAGAGAGTTGTATTAGCTATTTTTGCTGATTTAGTTCATGATTGTGTTGAAGTTTATATGGATGATTTTTCAATGTATGGTGATTCATTTGAGCATGCATTAACGAATCTTGAAAAAGTTTTGAAGAGATGTACTGAAGCTAATCTATCCCTGAGCAACGAAAAAGTTTTATCATGTTAAATGAAGGGATAGTATTAGGACACTATATTTCTTCTCACGGTATTAAAGTTGATCCATAAAAAATCTAGATCATTGTCGATTTGCCAATTCCGAAGACTCAAAAAGAGGTAAGAAGTTTTCTTGGGTATGCAAGCTATTACAGAAGATTTATTGAGCATTTTAGTCGAATAGATTTACCTTTTTTTAAGCTTCTAGCCAAAGGTGCACCTTTCAACTGGAATGATAATTGTTAGCAAGCATTTGAAACACTCAAAGAAAAGTTATCAACCACACCAGTCTTAAAAGGAACTAACTGGAACCTACCATTTCACATCTTTACAGATGCATCTGATACCGTAGTAGGTGCCTCATTAGGCCGAAAAGAGGAGTCTTGTCATTATGCCATCTATTTCATTAGCAAAAATCCAACACCTGCAGAATTAAACTACACAATCACAGAAAAAGAAATGCTTGCAGCCATACATGCTGTGAATAAATTCCGACATTATATAACCGGTTATGAGGTTTTTGTACATACTGACCATTCTGCCATTAAGCATTTAATGAATAAACCAGTCACTAGTGGCAGAGTTACCAGATGGTTGTTATTGTTACAGGAATTTAATATCACAGTGTTAGATAGACCAGGTAAGGAGAATCAGGTGGCAGATTTTCTTTCTAGACTGCAAAATCAAGGTGAGGTTGTTCTGGTTGAAGATTGCTTTCCAGATGAAAATTTATTTGCAATTTCAATAGTAAATCCTTGGTATGTTGACTTGGCCAATTACTTGTCCACAAGAAGAACACCTCCATCTTTTACTCCAAAGGAAAAGAAGAGGCTAATCAAACAAAGTGCTCGATACTCATGGGTTAATGGCGATTATTTTACACTGGTTATGATATGATTACTAGACGATGTGTAAGAAATGATGAAATAATTGATATTTTAAAATCTTGCCATGATGAACCATGTGGTGGGCATTTTGCAGCTAAACGAACAACATTCAAGATTCTTAGTCTTGGGTACTACTGGCCATCTATTTTTAAGGATTCCAAGAAGTACATCAAGAGTTGTGATAGCTATCAAAGAATGGGTAGTCCAACAGGTATAGATGAGATGCCACTTTAGCCTGAAGTACACCTAGAGCCATTTGAAAAATGGGCTCTATATTTCATAGGACCCATCAATCCAAATTCCAATGGTAAGAAGTACATCCTAGTATGTACTGATTACGTGACAAATTGGGCTAAAGCCAAAGCACTAGTCTGGGCAACTGAACAAACAGTGGTAAATTTCCTCTTTGAAGAAATTTTTGTAAGGTATGGAGTACCAAGGGAGATAGTAACAGATCAAGGTACTCAGTTTACTTCAAAGTTAGTTAAGGACATCACTGAAAAATATCAAATCAAGCACAGAAGAAGTACACCTTACCATCCATAGGCCAATGGCCAAGTGGAATCAACAAACAAAACATTGGAAGGAATTATCACTAAGACCGTAGCATTGAACAGAAAGAATTGGGAGGAGAAGCTCAAAGATGCACTCTGGGCTTATAGAATCACGTGGAAGAATACTACAGGATTTACACCATACCAGTTGGTGTATGGCAAAGAGGTAATTCTTCCTATTGAGTTTCAAATACATACTTTTAAGATGGCTGCATATTTGGGAATTGATATTAATGAATCACAACAAGAAAGAATTCAGCAGTTGAACCAGCTGGATGAAATGAGGCAGCAAGCAGAGGAGACAACACTCCTCATCCAAAGACAAAGGAAGCAGTGGCATGATGCACATATCAAGAAAAAATAGTTCAAAGAAGGAGATTGGGCTTTACTCTTTGACTCTAAATTCAGAGATCATAAAGCCAAGTTTACCACACATTGGATGGGCCCATATGAAATAGTTCAAGTTCATGAGAATGGATCAGTCCAGCTTATTACCATTGATGGATAAGGTCACTCCTTTCTTGTCAATGGCCATAGGTTGAAACTCTATCACAAGCCCATCACCAAGGAGGATTTTCTTCAAACTGTATCTCAGCAAAGGGAGGTTGAGATATTGCAGCCTTCAGCTGTAGTATCTCTACCTTAGTTCATTTTATTTCCATTTAGAAAAGAATCTAAAAATAATAATAATAATAATGGTTTAGATGTGAAAACCAAACTCTAGCACACTCTAACCCATAATTCTTACTTGAAAACCAATTCTGGCTTGTAAGAATTCCTTGGTTTTTTTGTTTCCTGTTGATTCATCGATTTAATAATGACTTGAGGACAAGTCAAAGCTTCAGTAGGGGAGAAGCATCAGCATTTTTGTTTTTTTATCTCATATCCTCACTGCAAATTTTCAAAGAGTTTATCTCTTCATTGTAAATTCTCAAAGAAGTTTGTTTCAGCACTTCAGTACTTCAATAAAGAAGTTGTTTTTGTCTTTGTTCTAATTAGAGGGACCTGTTTTAAGCACTATGCAGTGGGGCCTGTTCAGAAGACCATGATACCAGCACCAACAATAGAGGGACCTGTTCAACAAACATAAAAGGGACCTGTTAGAGACTGCTATCTCAAGCTACTTTAGCAAAGCTTCAACAAAGTTCAACAAAGATTCAAAGGTTGCTTGTCACCGAGGCTTCATCAAACATCAAAGGTTAAGGAAGTTGCATACATATAGTGTTTTCCAGATTTCAAAGAGGCTGCACAAACATTCTCCAGATCTCAGAGGGACTTGTTTCATCCAAATTCATCTCAGAGGGACCTGATATGGACAACAAAGATTAGTCATATCTAAACAAGAAATCCTACCTATGCATGCCAACTCAACTCTTGACCAACCAATAAAAGTGTAAAGTATTGTTATCATTTTTGTTTTTAACATTTAAATTCTTAGATTAATTTAATGTTAAATGTGATGATTGTAACTGCTTATAATCAATTTCAAAAACACCCACGTATCCACCACTCTTGTCATATTCCTAATTCCTACCATTTCCAAACACTCTAGCCTATCCCCATACTTCTCCTACAATTTTTAATCCTCTATTCCACCACCCTCACATCCTTGTTATTCACTCCCTATCGGCCATCAAACCTTACTTTCGGTCCAACATCTCCTTAGTCAGCCAAGAACCAATGAGCAAGGGACAGGTGGTGAACTATTGGGAAGCCAAATGTTATACGGTTTCATGCATTAATTTTGAATCGACCAACTTATAACATGATCGCTCGACCAAGTCGACTCATGCAAGCGACTATCCGTTATTACACTCCAGTACTTCATACATGCTCACGGTGTTCTCATGATGGTATTCACACAACCCAGTACAGCTACTCCTCTGTCATTGGACTATGAATATGCTCTGTTATTATTATAGTGAATTGGGTAGAGTCAGTTGTTAAAATTCTATTTCATTCTCAGTTGTAGAAAGGGTGGTTCCATATTAGAAATTCAAAGTGCTGTGATTTCAAAAACACAGGCCGAGAACACCAAGTGCTACAAAAGGAAAGCACAGTATTTGGGCTCACAAATTTCCACCTCCGGAATAATTCAAGGCCAGTCATTCGGTCACTGCTCAAGCCATTGAAGGAGCTGATTGCGAAGAACAGAGGACGCCACCAGGTCAGTTGTGTGAAGCGAAAAGCAAAGGTAACAAACCAAAGTACCCTTGTTCAATTAATAAGCATAAACGAAGAGGGTTAGAGCAAGAGTTCTTTGTCAAAATGACTAATAGAGTAGAACTAAGCACATTTGATAGTTCTCAGTACCATGATGACTACATTGAAATTTTAAGAGAGAAACAGTGGCTACCCTTCTTGGAAAAGTTTAATGGAAGCAATGAGGAAGTGACTAAACAGTTTGCCTTTACATTTAATGGGGAGAAAGCGTTGATAGGTAATTTATCATTTAGAGTCTTAGAAGACACTATAGCACAGTCCTTAGGGATCAGCCCAGAAGGAGAGAAGTACTTCAAAACTAAACAGTTTAAAGAGAAATCATGGACCCAGTTCATGTCTAGGTCGAGGGTTTCATCGGTTAACTGGAAGAAGGGTGTCCCAAGGAGATGGTTGATGCATCCACGGGACAAGATGGTGTATATCATCCAAAAGTTTGTTACATGTGAGGGTCGATATAACATAGTCTATTTGTACCATATTAAACTTTTGTTACATTTAAAGGGGCAGTGCGCTATTAGTTTACCATATTTCCTCTTGCAAAGCTTGACCAAGATGTCAAAGACTATCCAGAAGCAGAAAGGTAATGAGGACAAAATTTTATATCACTTTGGGTTAATTAAGATTTCTCATTGAATTTGAAGTGCAGAAAAGGGGCAAGACATGGAAGTAATTCCTGGTTGCCAATCAAATCAAAGATGGAGAGGATGAGCAAGAGTAGCAAGAGCACTAAAGATATATGCTTGACATTGATGAAGAGATTCCCGTGCATAAATCAAGCAATGTCCCTCCACCCAGTAGCAGTGTGAGGAAGAGAAAGATGAGACAAGAGGCTGCCCAGAAAATGGAGCAAGATAAAATTTTCACTACCTATACAAGAAGATCCAGGAGAGCACAAAAGACCTAGCCACAAGAATATCAACCCAAATCAAATGCACATGCACCGATGGACATCGAGAGCAGTGCTCACTCACAGCATGGACAAGAAGCCGAAATGGAGGTTGAGAGCAACAATAGGCAAGGAAAGGAGTCACCACCTGCAACTAAGAAACAAAGGAGGCTGGAAAAGAAAATTGAAAGATTAAAAGAAGAACTGATGGAGGCCAACATGCTGGAAAAAGTTATTAAGAGGGAGAATGAGACATTGAAAATTCATAGTAAGAAAACCCAGTAGAAGAATGAGAAGCTTAAGGAGCAAATTAAAGAGCTCAAGGCTGAACAGACTGACTTTTGCAACTGGGCAACTAAGTGGTATACCCAAAAGAAATCCCTCAAGGAGAAATACAAGAGTTTGAAGCATGAGCTCCACATTCAGAAGGAAGCCCAAGCTAAAAAGAACATAGATGCATTGTTAAAGACAGCAGAGGTACAGGTAGGGACAGAGTATAGAGGCAGCACATCAATCTTAGCATGAGGAAATTCTAAGACATTAAGATTGGGGGAGATGTTGGTACCATTCCATTACCATCTTTTTCTTCTAAAAACATCATCATTTGTCTATCTTTTTCCTCCATAGACCCCTTTACATCCATCAAAATTGATTAGTTAATAGCATTATAGTTGTTAGTTTGCATTAAAGTTAATTTATGAATTTTTATGTTAGAAATTAGGAATTTTCAACAAAAAGTTTACAGGAAGACATAACATCCTGTAAATGGTTTATCATCTGACACGTGGCATGACAGGCAAGCCAAAGCAATGGATAGGAACGAGCTCCTGAATGTACATGCATGGAGAAAAATCGATTTTAAACAGCAGATCAAAAGCTCCTAGTTATGCAGTCAACGCTGGGTCAAACCCCAGCCTTTTGGTTACAAAGGCAGTAAAAGCCATGGTTTCCAAACCGGTTTCGTTTTGTCTTTTTGGAAATCGGTTCATATTAGAATGACCAAAAATCACTCCACTATAAAAGCAGAAACATCTGCTTAATGAATGTGCATTCGATTCAAGATAGGAAGACAGATAAAGACTCTGTATTATTTTGTTTCAGAGACAAGTTACGATTATCTCTGTTTATTGTTTTGAGAACCGAATTCATATATGTGATTACAATCTTCAGCGTTTGAATATAGTTACGATCTTTCTCCAGCATTGTCTATGCGTTAATACTCTCGTTGCTTGAGTTCATTCCAGTGTACCATTGAAACGTGGACAGGCCCTGCGTGGATTGGTATACTGTTCATTTTGTTTCCATAGCTTTTGAATTTACATAGAAAGCATACTGTTTAATGTTATTTCCATGCTCATGATTTTGTCAATTCAATTACGATTTCTCACAAATGGTATTTATGGCGATCGCTTGAAGATCTTATCATTAGATCATTGAACTAGGTCTTGGTAGAGATTTGATCCAGCGTTATATTTTAAAGCATCTCCATAGACTTTGTTTGTTTATGTATTTAAAGTTTAGTGTGTTTTTTATTTCTTTATGAATGCTTCAGTGTTAATTAAATAGAGCTTTTGTGCACAGCATCCTTGTAAGGGGATTAAAATCTCAGCCTAGCCATACTCTGTATCCTTAGGACAGTTAGATAACCTAGGTGATCTGAGTGTTAAGGTGAGGGGAAACATATCTCAACCTTCTGTAAAGAAGTATTGTCGCCTATCACAACAAACACTTAGTTAGGAATCCCTTATGTCTATAGATTTTAGACGCATGCCTCGAAGTTTACTAACCCAGGTCGATAATAAATCTAGTCTAATCTAGCACCCTAGATTGGCCACTACAGTGCCTCATATCAACTTTCCCAAGGGAATACTATCCTATCTTGACTTATTGAGAGGACAACTCTCATGGGAGGTGTTCTACTTTTTTCTATCTCCTATCACACAATTTCTTCAAAAGATATAGAAGCCTCCTAGAGACAACGTTTGGGTTGATAGGAGACTAGTGCCTAGGGCATCCGAGAGGAGTGCTTTTGAATGTTGTCTAAGGGCTTTCTACTGCACTCCATATGTCACATAATTGGAAAATGGATAATTTAGGGCTTGGATCAATGGTCCTGTTGGCATTATGGCTAAAGTGTTGTCCTTGATGGCAACCCATACAGGTGATGGATCACTGTACAACAGGTCAATAGCAAACATTGATGAACAGCTCTCAAATATTGAAGAAAATGAGTACGCAGGCACACCATTCAAAAGGTGCGTACATGCAGGCATGTCTTATATAAAGTGCGTACATACCCGCAGGATACCCATTCATTGGGTGCGTACCCCCAGTGCACACACTTCAAGATAGTTAAGCGCCCACACATGGGGTTTTCTCATGGTATTTAGCCGTCGGTATTGTGTTATCATGGTTTTGGCCT
>APFE030912490.1:18776-41731 GCA_000404065.3 Pinus taeda | reverse complement strand
TCTGCTCTTCATGTCAAATCTTCAAAAAGAGAGAAAGTCACTTAAAAACATGTTTATCTCTGGGTACGCAGGTTCTCTCTACCTTGCCTGCGTGTACGCACTCCAAACATACTGTACCTGCATACTTGTACGCTCTGTAAGCCAAAGGATGGGTGCGTACCCCTGTAAAGGTCAAAAGGCGCGAGTTTCACCTTTAAAAAGTTACTTGTGGTCACTTCTAGAGCCTTCTAGAAGAGTGTTTGACGTGTATTGAGCGCCTCCAGATGGTTCATGCATCCCTATGATAGAGGAACTTATCCCATCAAGAGAGGAGCTACCCCATCCAAAAGAGGGAGTATCCCATTGATGTTGGAACTGAAAAACTTCCTCTAGAATACTATAAATACAAGCATTGGGCCAGAGGAGGGGAGGTTGAAAGCTGAACATTCTAAAGGGTAAATGCTGCTGGAATTAGGACTTCCATTGTTGACTTGTGAGGAGAGATCACTATCCTTACTTGTTGCCATATTGGGAGTGGGTGAGCTTGTCAAAGTAGAGGAAATCTCTTGCTGGACCCTGGGAGGAGCTTGCACAACACCAAGGCTCAGGTTGTAATGGTTCCTTTTTTGTTCCCTTAATACAAATAAGTCCATTCTTCTCAATGATTTGTTGTTAATGAATTATTTCATGTACTCCTTGGTCTATGTGATGAATATGCTTTGTTTTATGAATTATTCAGGTGTTATGTAATCGTTTGCTTTGTTAGTGTATGCAGGTCTTAAAGTGAAGAAGGAGCTCATCTGGATCAGCAAGGCTGGAATACTACAACAAGCGTTGGACCTAAGGTAAGATCGGAAAACACTTGATCTCTCATAGAATAACGTGTGTTTAGAGAAGGATTTCTCTTGTTTGGTTTGTTTGTCACTAGAGAGTCTTAGACTCCCAGGGAGGTTAGGTTTGTCCGCAAAAATAACTCTTTCCGCATGACACTCCTTAATCAACTTTGTGTAAATAGATACACCCTTTATGGCTTGGAGAAGTGGAATTTTGACCGATAGTTTTTTCAATTCACCCAAAAGTTCATTCTCTTCCGGGGTAGGCTAGATTAGTTGAGTTAATCTCTCAGGAAAGGGTGGTGGATTTACTCTAGGAATGTTTTCCTCTCTCTCCTCCTCACTCTGCCTAGGTGGAGGTGGAGGTTGGTTGTTCAAGAGTACTCTCCTAGATCTCAGGTTGATTTCCTGAATCTCCATAGCATAAGTAGGATAGGAACTCCACTGTACACTTGTTTTGCCTGTCTATTGTTTACTTTTGGATTTGGCTAGGTAGGCATCTAGGTTTTTTTAGGTGGAGAAAGGTGTAAAAGTTGTGGTTGCGTAGGTGGTGAATACAATAAAGATGGAGAATTGTTGTATGGGGGCCTCCACATCTGGGGCGGTGCATTCCATTCAGGCTGTGGCAGAACATATGGCTAAAATGATTGGCTGATTGGCTAGGAATGTTACTGAGGTGCAAAGGACCAAGGAGGAGGTGTAGACTTGGAAGGATGAGCAAGGGGCCCCCAAGAGGGAAGGGATGTGGTGTAGTTAGGGTTGTAATAGGCATGGGATGACCATTGTATGTTGTGTTGGTATGTTTGAGGCCTATGAGGTCTCCTTTAACCTATGTAGCAAAGTTGTTCAGTCACCCCTTTAGTTCCCTGATACACAACATTTATTCTAGGTAGAGAAGTACACTTGTCTGTCGAGTGTTTTTCTTCATAGACCAAGCAAACTTGAATCATATTCAATCCACATTCATTCCTAGTGTGCCTCCTTCTACATCTAAGGTAGAAAATGAATAAGTCTCTCTCAGGTTTCTCTTACTTTCTCTTGATGTGCATAGTGTCCATCTGTAGGGCAAGGGTTTATAGCATCTCACTCATGAAACCTTCCAGCGTATTTCCAATTTCACCATTGACAGATGCATTGGAAGAGGATGGAATTACAATGGTTGACTACCCCTACCCTTTTTCCTAGCTGCCCTAGAATGGTTCCCAAAGAGAGTCTTGATATCTTCATAGGGTAGCTAGTAGACGTCCCCTCCTACTAACTGGTTTAGGGTATCCATAACATCTTCCCTTACCCCTCTAACCAATACTAGCTTCAGTGACTCAGAATCAAGTGTGCACCTGGCCCTTTTGTAGCTAAGCTGGAATCTTTCTTCATAATCCTCTAGGGATTCATCATGCCCTAAGGTCATCCTAAAAATTTCCTCTTTAGTGTCTTTGGATGTGTAGTAGTCTCAATACTTTTTGTTGAAGGCCTGCTACATATCAACCTAGGTTGTGATGTTATCCCCAGGTAAACCATTGAACCAGCACTAAGCTACATCCTTGAGAGCGGAAGGGAATAACTTCAACCTCTGCTCATTGTTGGTGTAATCATAGGTTCTTCATATGACAACAAACTCAAACAAGAAAGTGTGTGGATCTTCTAGGGTCAGGCCATTGAAATGAGGAAGAGTAGAGGAGCTTATATTCTTCATCTTGGTATCCCCATTAGTTTCTTTGATGGGAAAGGAACCCTCAATTCTTTCTCTATCTCCTCTGTAATTTCTATTTTCAGCCATTAATTCAGTTGGAATGGGTTCTCCTTCTTCTTCTCCCCCTGTAGGCTCTTCAAATATCTCTGATTGTTCACCTAAGGGGTCCTCTAATTCACACCCACCAAAGAAGATTTAAGGTTGGTTGTTTGAAGTGGTGGGGGTATTCAGTAGAAATATTCCTATGTTATCACTATACTTATGAGTCATGCAAGAAGTGTTTTTGTTTTGTTTTGTGTTTTTTCAAGCTTTGAGAAAAATTTCAGAATTTAAATCACAAACTGAATGGAAACTAATTGACTAAATGAAATCTAACTTGCAGAATGGAAAAGAGAGTAAAGAATGTAGAATGGAAAGGAAAGAAAAATAAATTACTTTTTTCAGAAATGAAGCTAATAGCAGAATGTGAAAGATAAGAAATGGAAGAAAGAAATCATAAATCACATATTACTCAGACACCATTCTAGTAACGATGCAAAAAAGTGATGAGCACCAATATTTCAGCAAGAATGTTGCAACTCCTATGGCTACCAACTTTACTTTATCAACCTGGGGTTCGTATAAACTTACAGGTGACAATTTTGTATACACAAGTAAATGTGATGGTTCCGCTCTTTGTCACTGCTAAGCTAGAGATAGACAACTAAGGTTTTTCAAACTAGAATTATATTGATTTAGAAGAAGCTTGATTACGAATGAGGAAAAGAGAAATCTACACTAGAAGAAATCTTGTCTATTGCAGTAAGGAAAAAGACTGAAATCGAATGCTTAAACACACCATTCTTCTCACTACTACTAAGAGGATTTTCTTCAAAAGAATCCTAAGTCAAAATGTATGCAATACTACTAACATAGGCATGCAAATTGAAACATCAAACATTCTACTGTTGTTCATGTAAATGAACAAAATAAATCTATTTTTCCTTTTGTACTTGTTTTGTGTGAAAGTGGGAAAGATAACTTCTTTTGGTGATGTGTCAGGTGGTTTAGGGATGATGGTGAATGGTAATAAGGCTTTGGAGGTAAGAAGGGGTCCCTTTCTAGATTCCTAGGGGATTTTCCATAATTTGGACTCAAACCAGGCCACCACAGGTCAACCTACAGGTTGTCCTAATGTGTCCTACAAGACGTCCTGAATTCCTAGAGGGTCTTCTGTATTCGTACAGGATATAGCCAAGATCAAGAGGAGGGGTTTGGAAGGTGATGTAAGGCTTAGGAAAGGTGGTTGGTGGATGGAATGAGGCAAGTGAGTCCCTAGAACTCCTGCAGAGCTCAAAACCAGAGTTGTGAGATGGTTGGGTTTGCTCAACAAGCTTGAAGAAGTATTGTTATGGAATGATTAATTTGGTGAGCGATCTAGTGAAAGAAAGTCATAATCATGGATGGATGAAGTTGATATAAGGTTTTTGATCATGAAATATCTTTGTACTATTGAAACTCTTGCACTGCGCCAATCATTGACTTTTATTTATAAATCATGTAAACAAGAAGGATTTCTATTAACTACAAAAAACGAAATTTCATGAGCTAGTTGTCTATTTCATGCATGGGAAAACTTACAGAATAATATGAAACCTTAATGAGATCTAAATTAAGACTAAAGATAGAAGATATGACAATCAAATCATATTCTTGAAAACTAGCAAAATGCTGACCTAAGTAACACAAAAAACTAAATTCCATCAGAAATCAGAATTCTGGCTTTTTGGGGATGCATAGGAGTTCATTCCTCAAAGCATGATCCATGAAGGGAGGAGTGAGGCCAATTCCATCTACTCACAGCTTTGATGTTCCTTTTTTTTTCCTAAACTACTACTGAAGTAATGCACAAATGGAAGTGAACTAATCAAATCCACAACTACTTGCAATGAAATAATACTAGAGACAATTCAACCATTAATCTATGAAATAAATCTAAGCATACAAATAAAAGAATATAATCCTTCACTTCTAGGGTTTGGCCCTAACCCAAGAGTTTAGGCCCTCTGAGTCAACTCAGTGTTGGATCAAGGAAAGTCTCATTCTCATTATCAAATCCGAAAATTACATAACATTGTCTTCCACAAGTCTTGAAATCGAAAATGACTAGTCTTTTTACAACAAAAATTCTAATCCTAATGAGGCTCTAGGCCTCCTTATTTATAAAACTGAAGTATCCAATGGCTTCCTTAAATCTAGGGATGCTCGACTCCTAAACGCAAGATGAGATGGCTCTTTAACTGTCACTAGCTCGGCTACCTTTTGATCTCCATGACTTGCTTGCTTGTAAGTCTGAGCTAGTGTGATTGATGGAGGAATACTCGAATGAGTGAGGATTAAATGAGGAGGATATATCTCCTACAGTCTCTCCTCCTTGTCTCATTTGAGTTTTAGCCCCTAATTAGCCAAAATTTCCATGATTTCCTTTCAATAATCTAGAATCAATGCACATTAGTCGACTATGCATAATATCTCACTTTGACTCATCTCATTAAGCAAAATACAATCAAAATATGCAAGAAATTATGAGAAGAGTTGATTTTAATAAGCTAGGAGGTGTATTAGTGTCCAGTTAGTTACCCAATGATGAGGCTCATTATTATGTAGAGGTTCAATGGATCTAATGTCCCTACTTTAGGAAATTGTATGAACAAAATGTAGAAGATTACACAATTAGGTTTAGAAAGATGGTCATCATGTTGGGTATCTTTCCCAAGATCCATATTTACTCATCAAGTATATCAGTATTTTACGTAACCATGTACAAAATAAAGTGATCCTTCTCAAGCCAAGGACACTAGATGAGGCATTTGTAGAGGCATAATACCTAGAAATCATACACCAAAACAAATGGTGTCTAGGTATTATGAAGTAGAAAGAGCACCAAGAAGATTCCAAGGAGGCGAAGAGTAGGTGGAAGGGGGAAGAATGAGAAAAAACATCCATTTCATATTAGCCCAATGATCCTACCAACAATTGTAACCCTTGCAACATTGATGGTTGTATTCATAAAACATACTAGGAACTAAATCCAAATCTTAAGTTAAACAATATCTTGAAGGATCTAAATAAAAATAATCTTCTAGCAATATATTTGAGCAAGATGGTCAAAAGCATGTACGATGTCGATGATAATATTATCTACAAATCTGTGCAAAAGGATGTGAATATGAGTATCATTAATTGCTACGAAGAGAAAGAGATAACCAAGCTCTTCCACATCAAGATCTGGGTCATGAAGAAAAAATTGATGCTCTATTTGACTCATGTTCATAGGCTAATTTCATAGAAGTGGATCTAGTCAGAAAACACGGGTTCGAGGTTCAAAATAATCCCAACCCATATATAGTTGGATGGGTAAAAATAATGTGGAGATGAGGGTTAAAAAATAGTGTGAGATAAAATTTCTATAAATGTTAATTATGTTGATGAGGTGTAATTGGCATATTTCCACTTGACATATGTTGAGTTATGTTTTGGACTCTCAACATGAATATGAGGGATTCAACCTTCATGCAAAGAGACAACTAGTATTATTTCCTAAACAATGGAAAATCATTCATCATTATTGAGCACAATGTAAAGTCCAATATTTTACTTGTATGTGTTAACTTGATCTGAGTTGATATCAGTGGTAGGCCACCTATTCCACTAGCCCACAATGCAATTTTCTATTTAGGAATTTGTTCTATATTTTTTTAGGTCTTGAACTTCCAAAGACATTTTGAGGCCTTAAACAACATTTTTTCAGGAAATATGCACTCCACAATCATAAGCTATCAAGTGTAGTAAAAAAATGTACTTATCAGTGAGACCTTTTGAATAGTGTATTGAGCATGCCAAACAAATATCACATGCCAAATTTACGACTCTAAGAATTTGACATTCCAATTTACCCCATTTGGGCCCATAAGCATTTTGGCACTTTAACTCCTAGTGTTAGGTTTCTAGATGTTTAGCATTTCTCATTGATTCTTATAAAAATTCCTTCAAGCCTCATAGCAAGACAATTAGGTGAAGATGCATAGGCATCACATCCCTTCTCAGATATAAGTTACCACCATTAGAGTTAGTTCATTCCTATTCTAGATTTATAGAGTTTCAACATTTTCCATTTATTAATAGAATTTGAGATTCAATGTATCTCTATTTTTTCGTGTAGTCCCCATTCAAAAAGGACATTCAGTTTCCTATGATAGTGAAACGCTCTCTCATACTATCAAAATATACCCCATCTATTATAAGGTGATGCATTAGATTACATATGCCTACTAGTAGTGGAAACATTATATTTTTTGGAAGGAAATCATCATCAACAATAATCACAATCCTATATAATTTATGAAAATACAAGGGAAGTTACAGAATGACCTCCATTATAAATGGTCAACACACCTAGAAAATTTCCATTTGTACAACAAATACAAGAAGGGTAGCACCAATCAGGTCCCAACCCCCTCTAGTTGGCCCCCAGTTGCGGGATTGGCCACAATTCTCAAATGTTGTTTGTACAAGACCTTTGGGTGGCCATAGTAATTCAATAGTGACTTGAAATTCACTACCACATACCAAATGTTGATGATAGGAAATCATGTTCCACAATTGAACCTAAAGGATGCACGGTTGTGCTACCTAAGACTCCTGTTTGTTCCTTCAAGCGAGCATGCTAAGATGATTTGGGAGAAAAATTATAGTCAGGTATCAAGGAACTTTTTATGGAGAAGATAGTGGTAGTACTTGATAATTATTTTATTGGTCAAACATTTGATAGGATGTTGGTAAGTACATCATATCTTGCACCACCTGTGTCATTGTCAAATCATCCATTAAGAAGCAAGGCTTGTAGACCCATATACCGACTCCTAATTGGACTTGTGAATCCATCTTGATGGACTATATGTATTTCCTTCCATCTACCAAGCATGATAATGACTTTGTTTTTTCATTCACTGATAGAAATCTTAAGACGACCATTCTGAGTGCCTACAAGAAGAGTAACTCAACATAAGCAACTTCCAAGCTCTTTATTGAATAGGTGTTGTACATTTTTGGACCCCATAGACCATCATGTTAGAATAGTATAACAAGTTCCTAAGTGCACTATGGTTAAGCTTCTGGTCACTATTTGACACCAAGCTCACCAAATCAACTACCTTCAACCCCCAAATGGATGGATAAGAAAAGGTTCTCAGCAGGATGATCATGCGCATTTTTCACATGTACAACTCCATGCACCCATACACATTGGATGATAGTCTCCCCTATGTATAACATAGCTTCAATAGAGTTCTTCATAGATCAAATAGCCACAACCCCTTTCAGGTGGACCTATTATTCCAATCGTTAGGTCCCACTAATGTCACACTGCCCCTTGCAACTACATAATAAAAATCTACATGTTCAATATAGTGTCAAAAAAGGTACCACATTTATTGCATAGTTTTAGTACATATAACATGAGGTCAATGATATTTTACAAAAATCCACTATTAATTACAAACAATTCCATGATTAACATTGAGTACTAAAGAAGTTTCAAATGGGAGACAAATTTTGGTTGCATTTTCATAAATAAAAACTTGTAAGGGCCCATTTGAAGCTTCAACCACTTCTCTATGGACCTTACACCATCACCAAGGTTGTGGGTGAAAACAAATTTGAGTTAGTTGTTCCCCCCTTCCTTTGTGTACATCCAATGTTCAATGTGGACTACCTTTGGCCATACTTTCCACCAATGTTGGACACATTAAAAATTGTAGAGTAGCTGAAATCAATAGAGCTCAACCCATATTGCATTGACCAAGCCGCAATTAATCGAATCGTGGACACATATATTAATAGCACTCACCAACAAATAATCCAATTGTATCGAGTTGTTAAAGCATGTCAGCTCATGAACTAAGGAAATTAGCTCCCTAGGGGCCAAGTTGATCAAAATTTTCCCCATTTAATGTAAGAACTCAATGCAATAGAGACCATTGCTTCCTAAGAGGGGGGGCTAATCTTGGTGGATATTCATGGCCACCCACCTATTCCACTAGCTCACAAAACAATTTTCTTTTTTGGTGGTTTCTCTAGAGTCATGTCTAAGAAAAACGTTTTTGGGAAAAATGAACTCATCAATGATATATTGTTGAGAATAGTTAGAAAAATTACTTCTCAGTTAGACCTTTCCATTGGGTTATCAGGAATGGAAAATAGTGACCACATGCCAAAGTTATAGCCCCGAGAAATTGAAGTTCCAATTTACCCCATTAGGATCCACAAGACTTTTAGCACTTCATCTCCTTGGATTATTTTTTGGATGTTTAGGGTTTCTCATTGCATATTTATGATAAAAATTCCTCCAAGCTTCATTGTAACCTAGTGTTGATGGTGCTAGAAATTCCGCCAACACGAGGGGATCTCCCTAGTATAAATTCCCAATTAGACTCTCTATTGTTTGGTGTAGGAGTCCCATACCAAATGATGGACTAGCTTCGATTTTATCTTAAATACATCCCTTTGACAAAATCACTAATATAAGAGAGTACTCACATAAATTTAGAGACAAGAAAGCAATGTTAGCTTTGTGAAATATGCAATTTTGATGTGTACAAAGAACTTCCACAGACAGAGTAAAATATAGTGATCCTTTAGAGGAACAACAAGAGTACCACTCTAATAAACACACACAAGCATAGAGATAATTTTTAATTAATTTGAAAATAATTTCTCAAAATAAAAATGATCATGATAAGAAAATAAGACACATGTTTCATTTAAGATTTGTACTAAATCCAATAAAATAGTTCATTCTCTTTAGTGCAAATAAATAAAAACATATACGACAAGCATTAAAAGAAAATTCTTACAATATTTTTGATACATGCACAAAGTACGCTTGAATTTGAGAGCTTCAAAATATTAAGTGAATGTGCGAACATACACAATTACAAAGATCTCTCACTTTTTCCAATAGTGGAACACGAAGCCACAACTTTCTCCTCAAAAGAATGATATCTCTCTCTTATTCTTATCTAGAGAAACCAAGACTAAAAGTAATTCTCTTGAGGCATGAGGGTCTATTTATAACAAATGAGGTGATCTTTCACCATCCATGTGACTCTTGAGCTCCCTCATGGCTCTTGAGATTCCCTATGAACTTTGTACTTCTTAGTGAATTTTCGCATTCCACATGTGACTCCTGGGATTCGAGACACATTTTTTACATTTTCATTATTTTTTAAATATGAAAGTACATTCACAGAATTGTAGAAAAGTCTGCAAAAAGGTGGACATATTTCCATTTATCTTTGGGGAAACTGCAATTTCGAAACTATGACATGAATCTCCTTCATGATATATTTATATCAAGCTCTATATTTTCTTTTTATGCCTTCCATTCTTTGTGGTAGATATCAATTGTATATAACCTTACCCTCCAAAGCATGTGAATATATGATTTTGGAGCCTAGCTGCACATTGTTTGACAACATGACTAGCTTCATATCTAACTTGAATAGCCCAAACACATATTGTAGAAAAGAGTCTTAGGTCACCTCTAAGTCATCTCGATTAGTTTCTTATTTGATGTAGTCCAAGAATTCCTCTAGCTCCTGCATGATTGAAATCTTGTGTCTCACCTTCTGAGGTGCACCTATAGAATGCACTTTGTGTACTCGCACTAAGGCATCCAATCCATTGTGCAACCATGCATAAGTTGACATAGTGTTGGTTATATGATTTCTAAGTTGATCATAGACCTACATATGCATTCCCATATGTTCTTTATATATTTTAGCTTCAACCCCCACTTTCTTGATGAATGATGCATGTAGATTTAGTTATTTTGTGCCCCATTCCTAGATCGAATCTATAGTTTTACAGGATAACTTTAGTATCCTCAAATTTTCTTATGATCCTTTATGGACTTCGTATAGGGGAATCATTGCATTATGAGAAGTGATCATCTCTTTATACAATTTCTTCATTGTATTTTACAATGGATTGAGTTCTTCAAGTATATCCAACTATAATCCTTCTCTACTAGAACTAGTGGAAGAAATCCTTTGATTTTTGACAAGGAGGTGATCAATTTTCTACGTTTTAGTAGTCAATTCCTTCTACAATTGTTCATTCTTTTGCATTGGAAATTTTCTTTTCCTACCGATGGTTGTTGCAAAGGCTTCATTTGCTGAAGCGACTACCCAGGGATTGGTCTTGGTGTTTCACACAATAACCATTTTTGTATGAATGGAAACGAGTCAATGAGGTTCATTTGGGAGGTACTTCGTTTTCTCGTAAATGATCATGTTTTTCAACTCATCAAAGGTGAAATTATGTCCATAAACCTAATATCTTCTAGAGGTACGATCCCCATTTCACTAAAAGGAAGGTTCCCACTGATCAGAGGAGTTGAATGTAGAATATTCAGAGGTGCCATGATCAGCTCAGTATATAATTCCTGGTCGTCCTCCTCTTTTTTATCATGTGTGCTCTAGGCCTCAAAGTGTTCCTCTAACTTGTTTGTGAATTCCTCTTCCTATTTCCTCTTGTTCTCTTCTTCAAACAATATCCTTTACTACTCTTCTTCTTCCATTTCTTTCCTAACAACTTCTTCTTTCCTCTTTAGGGATTCATCCTCTTTCCTTTTCTTTTATTCTTCTTTTTTGCTCTACATTTCTTCTTGATATTCTTATCTTTCCACTTGTGCTCTTGCTCTTGTCTCCTTTTCCTAGCTTCCTCAAAATCCTTCCTTCTCCTTTTATCTTCAATTGTGACTTTAGTGCATAGATTAGCTTTGAACTCCTTAATCCTCTTTTCTTTAGAATCTTGTTCTTTCTTTCTCTTCAAATCAACATTATCTTGAATATATGTTCCATGTTGGGTCCTTTTCTGATGTGTATCTGGTGCATAAATTGTGTGAGAAGTTCCTACTTCTTCACTTAGTTCAACTTCTCTTGAAGTATTATAACACATTTTTATCTTATCTTCATCTTCCCACGAGATAGCAGCATATTTCTAGGTGTTACTCAATTTTTCACAATGTTACTTTCATACATTTATAGGGTTATATTTATGAAAACCAATCTCAATGAATCTAGGGTGATTAAATTATTCAATTTCTACGTTTGTTTCCTTAAAATTATTCAATTCACATGACCTTATTGGCGGAAGGAATATACACCATGGTGACTTATTTGAATTCTAAAATTGTTGTGACAATCCTTTGTAGTTTTGGTAACTAACCTCTTGCATGACTAATTTATCCGTCACAAACTTTGGCATAAGATGTGGGCCCTTATAATACCTGAACACTTTGATAAATGTACCCCAAGATGATGTGAACCAATTTGCAACTTCAACAACAACTTCTCTAGACCTATCTATCATGCAAGGTGCCCAAACTTCAAATATCATGTGATTAAAAAAACAATGAAGTGCTCCTCTATCTTCTCATACACTCCATAATAGCTAAATTTTGACAATGTCTTACAAAAGGTGTGGATAGAATGTTGTTTCTTTGTCCACTTCCACTCGAAACCTAGGAATTCATTCTTAGCATAGATCATGTATAGCAAGTTGACATGTATAACTCAGGTTGCACACCTGGAAAGACATTTTTTTCCTTTGTAACATTCATAGGCAATTGTTGGGCTATCAGGTCTCACTAATTGAAAATATTCCCTTCATCAGTGCCAGGGTAGCCCATGTAAAACCTTATTTCTTCATATAATCTTTTGTTTTATCATCCATACAACATGTAACACATAGCAATTAAATATATTAAACTTTCCTCAATGAACTAGCTATATATATTCCTTTAAGCTCCTAGCAAAACTTTCTTGGCTCTTGCCACCAGTGTCTTGAGAATGTCCTTTCTGGAATACTATAGACCGAACGTTGCATATTACTTTGAATTCAAGCATTCCATTGGATTTGGAATCTTGTAATATGAATGAATATCATGGAGCTGGTATGTAGTGATATCTCATCCACTTTCACTTATGAGGATCGTGTCTTTAAGGTAAATATGTTGCAATATCCACCCAATTACTCTTTCACAAGGTAAAACTGGATACCGGCTAAAAATATTGTATTATATGGACCTTTTAACATTGATATACAGTTTACCCTATAGGTCTTCTGGGAACTCTTCCTTTATGAAATCTCTTAATATATTTTTCCATGTCAAGGTGGTGAAAGTTTCTATGAGACAACATGTGTCTAGTAGAAATTGCACTTTTACTTACAAGTTGTCAACGACACCTTCAATAGTCCTCCAAGTGGCTTCTCTTGTTGGTCCTTTGCATGTAACTAGAGGCATAATGTCGGTGAAGTATGACAAACTAGTAGGCTTCAGATTTGTAGTACTTGTAAATTAAAATTCACTGATGGAAAACAGACAATCAGTCCCACGAAAACCACCTATTCTATGTTGCTTACTTATGCAAAATAATGGCTGTGAAGGGAAAGTGCCTTGCTTCTAAGTGAAATTTCACAATCTTGAGGAAAGGGTACTCACACTTGTCATGTAACAACCTTGCTTAAAAATCCATGTAATAAAGATAATAAAGGGAAAATAAGACCAATGTCACGGGACACATATTCCATGGTAAATGTTAGGCAAAACAAGTGATGGGGATCCCTTATGATTTATAAATCGATATGGAAATTAGAAAAGGCATTGGAAAAGGAAAAGAGGTGTTGATTGGAATTTTATTTCTAAAATAATAGAAAAAAGGAAAAAAGGGAGGTTGAAATATCACATAATTATGTGAGAGAAATATTGAAGGAATAATAGAAGAAAATCAAGAAAATAGAGGCATTAATGATAAAAACACCTATGAGGATCAGTTCACAAGTTAAGATTTTGTTAGTGGAGCATTTTGTTAGTTTGAGGTTGAAGCCCTCTCCTTATTCTCTCTCTCATACTCTAGCACACTTAGAGTTCTTGGAGCATTGAGGCATACTTTGAATTATGGAGAAACAAGGCAAAGGAAAAGATGAAAAGTACAAGGGGACAACGAGATCATTGACTATAGTTGGATTTATTTGCATGAAATTAGTTTCATATATGATTTCTTTGCTATTTTTGGCATGCATGGTATATGCGTGTGGTTATTTGGTTATGATTTTTCATTGGCATGGTGGATTTCCTATATTGATAAGGTTTTTTCCTAGCCTTTCCACTTCCTAGATAGTCATGGTGTTGTGGGTTTCCCACTTGATTGTTTATCATTCGTGCTCATGCACTTTATGGTTGTGGGTTGAGTTATTAATTCGTGCAGCCCTGATTGGAAAAACACTCTAGAAGACTTCGAACATATTTCATTCAATTACTTGTCTTGGAAGCCTCAGTTCTAAAAATGCTCTAGAACCCTTTGTGGGTTGAGTTACTAGTCTTCGAGCCTTGGTTGGACAAATGCTTTGGAGCCCTGCAATAGTTGTGGGTTGAGTTACTAGTCCTGGAGCCAAGTTGGAAAAAAATCTCTGGAGCCCTCAACAACATGGGTAGAGGCCAATCTAGTGATGGTTTGTGATGTCCAATTGTGAGGTGGAATAAATAGTTGAGGTTTGAGGTGGTTTGGCCTATAGAATCCCTAGTTTGTTTTTTCTCGGTTTATTCCATGAGATCCCACATTTATGCTTAGAATGTGGCATGAGGGTGATTGGCTAAAAGAAAGACTTGGTTCAGCCTAATCTAGGGTCAAGTGGTACGTGGAAGTCCCTAAATTTTTTGGATTTTCATATGTTAATAAGAGCTCTTTTCCTCTTGTATTTCATCACTATTTATAATTGTTATTATGTGGCTCTAATGGTTTATCTATCAATGTTAATATTTTGGTTATATGTTGGTTATAAGCATGGTTTCACGAAAGATTGTAGTTATGCATCTTAACATGTTTTTATTGGTAAATGAATGGTTATCGAATGGATGACCTAATAGATGTTATTGCAACCATTGTGAGAGGAAAGTAGACCTTCTTGATGATTCTCATATAAGTATCAAAACCCTATGTTTGAAGAAATGTTTTTCATGGTTAGGCCTAGATAGGTCAAGTTCTTGACTAAGTTTTACATTAATTTCTTTTTCCTTGTGTCATTCATCATTATAGAAAGTTCTATCAAGTATTTGGCAGAGGTCTGGATACTAGTCCTGAAAATGTGGCTCAGATTCTGGGGTCACATGATGGGAGCTGGGAAATCTAGACAATAGTCACTAGGTTTTCCATGTGACTTGAGGGTTATCGTCATTGGATTTCCTTGTTATGCAAGTGATTGGCCGTCTAAATCACTGAAAAGGAAAGTTAACTAAGGGTTATGACACCTAGAGTGGTTATTTAGCTCATGAGGGTCCTGTAGCTCCTAAGGAAGGTCAGTAAAGTTTCGGTTCGTTGATTATACTTCCTTAACTATACTTAAGAGTTTGAGTTATATCATAGTAGCTCCTCCTCTTATGTTCACCCTGGTAGGCTAGTGAAACTAGGTAAATGTGGAGGGGTGGTTACAAAATGGTAATAGAGCTCCCATGTTCAACACTTGGACTAGATGGGAAAAATGGGTTTGTCATGCATGCATACGAGATGTATATGTGTTTGTTATGCATGTCAGTGTCTATATGTTTGTTATGCATGTATTTTAATGGTTATGATTGACATGCATGAGGTCACGGTATGCAATTGATGTTCTCATGCATGATGTTGGCATATTGATATGATTATATATATATATATATAGATATATATATATATATATATATATATATAATATATATATATATATATATATAATATAATATATATATATTATATATATATATATATATATTATATACATGTATCGTGCTAATCTAAATTAATATCGCAGATGAAATAGCCTCCCTTTAACTTCACTAAGGTACATTTGATTGTGGTTATTTTTTTTCATCTAACATAGTATGTTTGCATGAAGAATCAAAGATAACAAGTAAAATGGTGGACTACATTTCACGTGGCCCTCCCTACAGATGAGATGAGCATCATGGTGATGAGTATTCCCCTAACATAGTAGATACATTGAGAAGTATGAAATTAAAGATCAGGAATTATAAGGAAGATAATGATAAGATCATTCAGACGCAAGAAAGACTTTCTTGGGAACAAGAGAAGCAAGAAAAGGTCAATGTATTGATTCTCCAGAGTTTATCATATTTACAGAGAGAGGGACCACTTAGGATTAGTCATGGAAATAATGAAATAATAAATGGAAGATATGATAGAAGGTCTCGGTCAGGACATAAGTTGGATAGAGAGGATACATTCGAATATGGGATATTTCTAGATACAATTCACTCAAGGGGTAGTGATTGTTTTGCAAAATATATGATTGTGGAAAAAAGTCTCCTTCCTACGCTTAGTGGACTGAACTAGAAAACTAAAAAGATGAAGGGACTGTTTTTTCCTTAAAGTAAATAGATAACAGGATGAATCTTACCTATAATATTTCATGTGCTTCACTCCTTCCTTGGCTTGAATGCTCCAATCCTAGGTCTGATCATTATTATTAGAACCTGCATAGTCACATAACACAAGCCAATGATCTACAAAATCTATGTACCATCACCTAATCACTTTATTCAATATATCAACATGGTATTGAAATATATAACACCATAAAATCATATATAGGAAAACAAATAACTCTTTGTATTAATAGAAATGGAGTGAGTTACAACTAAAAATAGGCATTCATCCTATAAAAGAGCTCCTCCAAGTTGACTTGTCCTTTCCTTATCATAAAGTGCACCTCTAATAGCCCTAATTCATGGAAATATATCTCTCACATAAGCATCATAAGGGAAGAATCACTCCCTAAAAGCTAACCCCTTTCCTATGGATGGCAGTAATATATAGGTGAAGGAGGTAGTACATGAATTCTTATCCTTTTACCAATTTGGGCTTGAGATCCACTCTTGATGTGAGGATGATCTCAAGGGATAAGGGATGAAAACTCCAAGCTATCATAGGATACAATTCAAGACTTTTATCTCAGGGAAATGGTTACAGTGGTTCTTGGAAGCTTCTGGAAGAAGAGGCTTCAAGATTCTCTCTCTTTTTCCCAAATTTCTAGACTCAACACACCCCCAACACTAAGCAACTTACCTTTGACTAGCACAAGTGGAGAGTAGGGAAACTTGGTCATCAATGTTGTCCAGTAAGAGGCCAGGGAGCTTTGATTCTTAAAATGATTGAAACAAAGTTCTTTATAGCAGAAACTCAGGTATTAGAATCAGTCATGCTTAGGGATTTGTCCAATGATGATGAAAATGAGGTCAAAGGATGTTGATTAGTCCATATGAAGGCCTATTAACTAAATGTGACAAAATGGCCTATAACATATTTCCCCCTAAAATGAAAAGTCACAAATGATAGATTATGACTAAAGTGATTTACCTTGTGACAAGTCGGGATCAAGAATAATCGGCTAGACCATCATCTGTTACAATACATTTAAATCATGATATATTTAATGAGGGAGGAATACTCATACTCAGAACATAAGCTAACATTGCATGTACAATGATCAAGAGACACATCCATGGATGGCTGATGATGGACTGATGATGGGATGAATGCTTGTATGATTATAGCCATCATACATTTTGATCTTGTACAACTCTTGAAATTGTAGCACAGATGGCTAAAACTAGATCTAGGTTCTTCTATCTCATTCACATGACCAACCAATATATGATTCTAACCACATGAATCAATGAATTGAGGTCAAAATGTTAGACACCATCTGATTACTGACCAATGTTGTAAGTCATTAACAAGTGCGATAGAAACCACCAATTATGTGAATGACTCTTAAGGTACTCTAGTACAATTCGTATGGTGTGAATAAATGAGATGATGTTGAACACCACACAGAGCCTTTCTATTGGAGGCCAATGATGTAAAATTTTCAACGAGAGTGAGGAAACTTTCCATTGATGTATGCAAGTGTCATGGTACCAACAGTTGTTTCTAAGTGAAGTTCCTAGATAATGAGTTGATGTCAACAGGAAGCGACCCATCGTAGGAGGGCCTTGATGTATCCCCTATCAATGACATGAAATAAGTATGATGATTTGAGATAGAATGAACAGAGTAATGTTCATACATAACTGGATCAGGAAAGGTAGACATGGAATGAATGCTTAAGAGTATTGTAGTAGATATTGATTGAATGAATTCTCTTGAACATAATAGTGACACTAAATGGAGATGGCAGTATTGATCCAAATCCAAAAGCAGAGGTTTTAAAACGGTATGATAAACCAAAATACAAGCATATTTCACAACTCAATAGCCATGTAGATGAGGTGTAATATTGTTGTGTTCAAGAGTGAGTCAGTTCCATTAACAAATGAAATACTCTATTTTCCCAATTTCCCCAATCATACTAGTCAATACTTCTTTATTTTTTAACAAGATTAAGGAGGATAACATAACCTTGATTTGTAAGTTCATCCTTCAGATGAATCCCTGTAAGAATATTTAACGAACCCATAGAATATTGGTTAAGTCTTGTCATGAACTATGAGTCCATCATTGTTTGATGTTTTAAAGAGTCCAAAGAAGGTATAACTGAACATCCTTTTCATGTTTAGAAAGTTTGAAAAAGAGGGAGAATTTCCTTTTCATAGATTGTCCCTTAGGTCTAAAAAGGCAGAAATTAATACCCAATAGAACCTCTTAGCCATGTTTGACTAAGGCATTAATTTTTCATAATTATTCTATCTCAATCCGGAAAAGGGTTAAACTTATACTGAGTAGACGTATTTTCATTTACTTTAACAAGTTTGAAAAGACAAGTGCTCGACAATATTTTCATATTTTGGGAGTCTAAAATGAGATGAAAGAGGAATCCACCTAAAACAATGAGTGGTATAAACAATATCAACTGGTTCTAGTCATGATGGAACTACAAAAAAAATGTATAGGTCAAGAGGCAAGCTAACAAGTCCACTCATCATAGTTGCTCGTAAGGAAAGGGTAAAAACAACCAAGTGAAAGTGTATGATTGGCCAAGAATATGGTGACAGTGGAATGAGAAAACCAAGGCTAATCTAGAAAAAAAAGGCTAATAAAAATGGCAATCACAAGAGGTAGGATGAGAATGGTTTAATTATTTACACATTCTTCAAACATGGGAAGCTATGCTTGAAATTGGTTTCATTTTTACACAAGCTTGAAACAAAGACAAACTATGCTTGAAATAAGTTGGCATGCCCCCAGCATAATCAAAATTTGAGGTACATGCCCCCCAAGTTTGATTTCATTCACCTAAGTAGACTACCGATTACTGGATCGATGGTTTGAGGGTTCATTTACGAGATCAAGTGAAAGACTTGATTGGGAATTTATGAGATCCAATCAAATACTTGAATTGGAAGGGGATCTGTTTCATTTTTTAATGAGCTTTACAGAGGAAAGTAAATATGCTCATGAAACCTTCTTTAATTTTTTTAATGAGCTTGACATAAGATAAGGAACTCTCCTTAGAAGAACCTAGATTCATTTTTTAATGAGCTTGACACAAGAAAAGGAACTTTCCTCAGACACCTTGTTTTATTTTTTAACGAGATTGACGTAGGAAAAGGTAGTCTCCTCTGAAAAACCATGATCAATTTTTTAACAACCTGGACACAAGACACGAAACTCTACTCCAAGTACCTTGTTTCATTTTTTAAGGTGTTTGACACAAGACAAGGAACTATGCTCCAGGTACCTTGATCATGACCACCAATAGACCATGGCTTTGAATAGGTTCTCATCAAATGGGGGAATAATGTTATGGAAGGGATACATATGAAGGGATCCAATGGAAATATCAAGCTGCAATTCCACCAGTAGATGATTCACCCTGTCACCTAGAGCATCTAGGCCGAAAGAAGTTGAGAAGACAGTGAAGGGATCATATTCATCAGTACGTTTGTGAATCGGTTAGGTTGCCACATAATTAACTTGTGATGAGGAAGATACCACTTTCACATTTCGAACGATTAGGGAAGTATGATGATTGGCGTCAAACCAACACCATCAAATAAAATTTTACTGATAGCAACAATTCTTCCATCATGCAGGAATCACATCACTCAAAAGAGTGTGGATGCAAAAAAATTCACAGCATAAACATAGCCTCACCCTAGTAGAGAATTGAAGTCCAGAGGGTCTATGACAATCATAACTTCAATACATAAAATTTTTCCTCCCAAGATAATATGAAACTAAGTAAGGATACCTAAGGGTTGAATGGTTATTATATTAAAAGCTAACAAATTTGGAGTGGTGCACACAAGCTACGGGGAACCCAAAATTGCCAAGTATTGGAGGATATAATACTAATAGAAGCTCCCTCATCTATGACAATTTGATGGATATTCTTACCATAAGCCTTTACTGTGATATTAAAAGGCATGTAATAAGGGATACAAGGTTTAGTTAATCGACTCCAATCAAAGTAAATTGCCTATTTTCTTGGAGGAGGTTTCATGGGAATGGGAGAAATGCCCCCTTGTCCAATAGAATCAGAGGAAATAAGAAGAACCTCAGCGGTATGATCCTCACTCTCTACAGGAAAAGTACAATGGACTGAAGGGTGATTAGGGTCAACCATGTTTCAACCAATGGTTGGTTGGGAATGGAATCATGAGATTCATGTTCAAAGAGAGTGGGATTGATTGGATTCAAATTCTGATCAATCACTTCATCAACTAGTGGTGGGCTGGGAGAAAGATTTTGATAACCAACAAAAAGACAAAGTTGAGAAGTTGTAAGGTTTTCCAACACTTTTGAGGCTTCATCCATACAAATAAAAATGTGAATAGGATGATTCTCTTTACCTAACTTATAGGGAAACTTGACTTTACCCTTTTTCCCATGGACAATACTATTACTAGTTGAAGGTTTGTCACGAGCATGATCTCCAAATGCTAACAACAAAGGTCTATGTGGGCATATGGACCACACTTCTAATTCCTTGGGAATATCAAGACAATCTATAAGAAGGTGATCACCTTTACATAACCTTCAAGGGAATTTAAATTTGTGGGGCTTATTGGAAGGTTCCTCCACATTAATTGCATTTGTAGAAATGGTTTCTTGGCTGTATCCCTACTTATTTTGCTTCTTCTTCTTTGTCTTCCCTTTCTTCTTCTTCTTATCGACCTAGTTACTAACTTGGAGGATTTCACTAGATGGAGAGGTACAAGAGGAAGAATATGGAATAGGTGAAGAAGGAAAAGGGTAAACTTTAGGGTCAACCTATTCAGGTGAAAGACTAGTTGGTTGAGAAGAATTTTGGACATTCAGAACCATGGTGGTAAAAAACAACCAAACTAGAAAACCAATGGTAAATTTGGGAAGGAACAACATTGCCATATAAGGAGCATCGATATTTCCAAAAGAAGGAAAATGACTAGGGTTCCCATTAGAGGGGTTTCCTTGATTGGTAGACTTAGGATCTGTTTCCATTAGTCTCAACCTAAGATCCACTAAGGAGATATTCCACTGGGAGGATGTTGTTTCATGGTTAATTAATTGATTTTAGAAATTAACAACACAAAATAAAACAAAGGGGTAACTAGGCAAAATGGTTTACCAAACAACTGTGAACTGCAATATACACCTTGGTGAACCAAGGACTTAATGTATGTGAAGGAGATCATTGAATTTTGTGTTCAATTCTCATGGTATACAAGGTAGTCGACTCAGTTACCTATGGGTGGATAGCATCCTATGGTGGACTTCCAAAATATACTCAACGGTACGTGGAAGTGCAGTCTATAGTAGTGTTTTCTAATTTGTAACCCATTGATGAGAGAGTTCCCATATACTTTATGTGCATGTAGCATCCACCAATATACCCAAATTTATGTGGAGAATGATCCAATACACTCACGTACGTGGAACGAGATTTCACCCGTAGGATAGAACATTGCAAAACAATGACAAATTCTATGTTTAGCAACAAAAAAACATGTCTCTAACCTATACCTCTAAATGTTTGCATTAATGTTACAAATTCTCCTTAGGAAGATTTAATAAATTTCAACGTTTATCTTAAATTATGTTTTAGTTTTAAGGCTCAAAACTTGATGTCACCTGAATACACCTATGGTGCAACTAATATGACAAAAAGACCTCTTTTCATTTTCAATGAAAGTTATCTAGTGTAGGAAAGAGGTGAAAACAATGATGAAACAATCAAATATGCAGCAAAGAAAAGCTTCCTAAATAGATCTATCAATTTCACTATCTTAAGTCAATTCAAAGCATTAAAATATGTCAAACCATGCAATGTAATATATGCACGATTCCCTTTAAAATAATGCAAATGTAATTGTTGAGTATGGAGCATGATTTTTTAGAGGTCTTTGTTTCAGCCGGATGTATACCCTAGGAATTTTGTACACCCCTCCACGGCAGGGGGTGCGAGGGGGACTTGTCCCCCCAATGGGGGTTCGGGGCGGCCGATCCTCCTCGGTTGGGGGGTCCGGGGGCCAGCAGTCCCCCGGTAGGGGTTTCGGGGGCAGCGCCCCTGAAGCTAAAAACATATGTAAAATTGCCTCGTAAAAGTATAGTAATTTCTAGTCAATCAGGGCCGTTCATTAAGTGGATTATCTGACGGTAGAACTTATGTTTAGTTTAGGGTTTTTTGCCCTAGAAGGAAACCCCTCTCTTTGTATGAGGGCGTTATATTGGAGGTTGTGTAATAGATGTGTATTCTCCGAGTGAGAAATAGAGAGATGAGACTACGAGAGAAAACAAAGGATATTATAGTGGATCTACTGTAGGTTGTGTCTCTTCATTTTGCTGGATAATAGAAAGCAAGGACTGGCTGTTTAGGGTGGATGTAGCCCAAACTGGGTGAACCATGTATATGTGTGTCTCTCTTGTTTTATGCATTTTCTGTGTTTATATTTCTGCAATATTTTATGTGTTCCATTGCTCCGTAATATATAATTTTCTAACAACAAAGTGGTGTTAGAAGATCTACTAGGATAAGTAGACCCCCTGAATGATACTCTCCTTCATTACATTATTTATTGTTGACTGATTCTGGTGAACTCCAATGTTATGAAGAAGAAATGTAAGTTGAAAGCAGGAAGAAGTGGGAGGTAGCCATGGAAGAAGAGATGGACTCCTTAATGCATAACCAAACTTGGGACTTGGTCAGGTTGCCTGCAGGAAAAAATACATTGAAGAATAAATGGGTTTACAGGTTGGAGGAAGAAGATTAAGGAAAACAGGGGCACAAAGCTAGACTTGTGGTGAAGGGGTTTTCACAGAAGAAAAGTATTGATTTTGATGAAATATTTTCTCCTGTTGTTAAAATGACTTCAATCAGAACTATTTTAAGTCTAGTAGCAGCTGAAGATTTTCATCTTGAGCAGTTAGATG
>APFE030912490.1:0-10730 GCA_000404065.3 Pinus taeda | reverse complement strand
AATTCCTTCAAAATAATTTTTCAAACCAATCTTAAGCAAAAATTTAAAAGAATCTACACACCTTTTTTTTTCTTTGTAGGAGCTCGATATTTCCTCTGATGTATCTCTGTACTTTCAGAACATCTAGTTCTAAAATTGTGACCAGTGGTAGCCCTCTGTGTCCTCTTTCCAATGCCACCGGGCTGATCCAAATGGGATTCTCCAAGGAAGAGTTATGCGAAATCTCCCACAGTGACTTGATTATAGATTAGTTCAGTAGAGCGAACTTGCACGACGTGCCACGAGTCACTGTTTCAACCTTTAGCACTGAAAAATATATATAAGCAACTACAATCCGTCCTCTTTCTGTACCTTCTTACGAAATTTCAATCCAATGCTCAGAGAAAAAGTTATGATGATTTTCCCGAGTTCACCTGTTTGGAATGTAATTCAGGAGTCTACAAAAATACCAACTTCCTCAGATCATATCTCCGCAAATATAGCGCAAAAAGCTCTGAAATTCAGACTTGAGATGTAGCGCGATGTCTTCTCAAATGGTTTTTTTTTTGCAACTTCTGAAACATCACAGAAACAAAGTTATAGTGAAAATTCCACGATGGCCTGTTTGGAGCAGCGAAACCCTAGAATCCAAAGCTCTGATACCAAATGTTATGGAAACAACTCAAGAAAAGATAGAAAAGATAGATCAACGCCTTAGAATTCAGCCTCTTCTAGGGGGAAACCTCCTTTACATTACATAAATGAACAATTCTTGTATGATTCAAATGACAAAACCTCCTTTCTATATATAGGAGTCTAAGGAGTTACAATATAACCCAACCGACCTAACAATAATAATTTAAAGCCACAAAAATAACAATAGAGGGATTCTATGGGGCCCAGTAATAACAATATGGGGACAATAGAGGCACAACAATATTAATAAGGGGTACAACTACAATAGTAATGGGGTAATCACTAGTATTATAGGGACCCAACACAAAGTCTAATCATTGATTCAAGCAAACTTTTCATAATGATGACTAGAACACCAATTCATCTAAGAACTCAATGATCAAACAAAAACAATTTGCAAATGACCTATTGATAAGAATAAAGGAAAATTTTTAAACAAATCCTTACAAAATAGACAAGACACTCAAAGGCTTAAGGAAGAATAGCTGGAACAAGGATGATCATAGAAAAAATAGAGACAAAGGAAAACTTGTGCATGAACAGGGGAAAACATAGGTGCAAAGGAGGCAACATTGCTATGCAACGCAAGCACATAAAAGGCTAAGTTGGGGTGCAACACTTTGTCATAAGACTAGAATTTGTGTTGGTCTAGGGATGCAATGTTATAACACAAGTATTGCAATTAAGACTCAATGAAAGGTCTTCCTAGGTATTTTCTCAATTCAATAAGACAACAAAGTTCTAAATAAGAGGTAAGAAAAGAACAATAGAAAAATAAACCACCAAGGGGATACATCGTTCCCCATTATGGTCAACATTTTGTTATGCAAAATATACGAATGTGGAAAGAAGTATCTTCCCTAGGTCTAGTGGACTAACCTAGAAAAAGAAAAAGACAAATGGACTAATGTGTTCCTTAAAGTAAATAGATAACGAGATGAAACCTACCTAGAATTTATAGTATTATTTGATCCTTGCTTGGATTGAATGCTCCAATCCTATATCTGATCACTATTATTAGAACCTACACAGTTAGATAACACAAGCCAATGATCCACAAAATCTATGTAGCATCATCTAATCATTTTATGCAATAGATAAACATGGTATTGAAATATGTGAAACCATAGCATGATATATAGGAGAACAAATAAATTTATTCATTAATAGAAATGGAATGAGTTACAACAAAAAATAGGCGTTGATTCTGTAAAAGAGCTCCTCCAAGTTCACTTGTCCTTTCCTTGCAACAAAGTGGACCTATAATCACCCTATCACATGGAAGATATCTCTCACATTAGTAATATAAGGGTAGAATCACTCTCCAAAATCTAACCCCTTGCCTATGGATGGCAATAAATATATAGGTGAAGGAGGTAGTTCATGAATTCTTATCCTTTTACCAATTTGGTCTTAAGATCCACTCGTGATGGGAGGATGAGCTCAAGGGATAAGGGATGAGAAACTCCAATGTAGAATAGGATACAATTCAAGACATTTATCTGGGGTAAATGGTTATAATAGATCAGAAAGCTTATGGAAGAAGGGGCTTCGGGTTTCTCTCTCTTTTTCCCAAATTTCTAGAATCAACGCATCCCCAACACTGAGAAACCTACTGGTGACCAACACAGGTGAAAAGTAGGGCAACCTGGTAGTCAACGTTTTCCAATAAGAGGCCAAGTTGAGTTGGTCCTTAAAATGACTGAAACAAGGTACATTCAAGCATAAACTCAGGGATTAGAATTAGTCATGCATAGGGATTTGTGCGAGGATCATAAAAGGAGGTGAAAGGATGTTGATTGATCTAGTTGAAGGTCTATAGGCCATATGTGACAAAATGGCCTATAACAGTGATCACAGGTTCTATCCTAGTTATGATTCAAATAGATAGTATCATCATCACCGTCACCACCCATATGGGAGTAGAGAGGAGTACTTGCTAGAGTATTTCAAGAAAACAAAGCTACCTACATTTGACAGAGAAACGAAGAAGTCACATGATGCAATAGATTATTTTCTTGGTATGAATAAATTATTCATATTGCATTACCATTCAGGAAACATGGAAATAATGATAGATATCTTCAGTCTTAAAGGTAAAGTAGAAATTTTGTGGGAAGATGTGAACAATGTCAGAGGCATACGGGAAGAGGATTTGACTTGGAGTGAGTTTGAGATACTTTTTGGGAAGAAGTATATTTTTGAGAGACAATATGGTGATAAGGAAAAATAATTTTATGAGCTTGAGATGGGATCTATGACTGATGAGGTGTATACTAGAATAGTCTTGGAGTTGTTGAGGTATGTGCCTTTTCTTAAGGATCGGAAAGAGAAGATCTAGAGATTCATAAGTTGGTTTTCGGTATTGCTCAAGGACAGGATTGAGCTTGATGAGCCTATATCATTGGAGGAAACCATCAGAAAGTTCAAGCATTGTTATAAGAAATTGAAGGAAAGATATGAATCTAAAAAATATTGGAAATGTAATGACAATATTAAGGGAAAATGTGACAATAAGCAAGGAAGACTACGTGACACAATTAACAAAGAGAATGCAACACCACATAAGAAATTCAATGTAGCTAACAGAGGACTAGGATTTCAGTATGAGGAGTAGAACAGGGGTGATGGAAGGAAGCCTTTGTAGTGTTGGACTTTTGGAAAGCATCATCACAGGAGATATTTTCCACAACATCAGGGTGGAATACCGCAAATTTACAGTGTATAGGAGGCACAGACAGTGGGGGATGTTGGACAGAGTATTCCTCAGATTTATGTAATATTGGATAGCAGAAAGGTTGATCATTAGGCATCTATTACCAAGATGGACAATAAGCTTTGTGATCAGGTTGTGTATATTTTTATTGAACTTGGATATAATTATAGTTATGTTAACCCTAACCTGGTGGGTAAGTGTGGTTTGAGAAAATAAGTGCATGTAGAATATTGGTTGGTGGAGTTGCCTATAGGTACCAAGAAAAGGGTTCATCATTGGGTAAGATCTTGTGCATTTGAGTTCAATTGTATGTTTACATCAGTGCATCTAAATGTGCTTCCGTTGGGACCATACATTTTGCTTTTGTGTATGGATTTCTTGTATTTTCACAAGACTAAGGTGGATTGTTATGAAAAGGCTATTGAGTTCTTGGATGCCAATTTAGAAGAGAGAATCTCGCAAGGTAAGAAGAAAGAAACATTAGTTAGAATGGTTATATCTATGCAGGAAAGGCATAGTTACACGAAAGGGTGTGTTTTATTTGTTGTTCATATTTCGAGTGATAAAGAAAAGGATGTTGAGGATGTTTATGTGTTAAAGAGGTATCTCGTTTTTCAATAGCTTTATGATGTATTCCCAGCACAAATTTCATAATTACCACCTCATAGGGGAGCAAAATTTTCTATTGAGGTGGTACTGGGAGTAGCACTAGCATCAAAGGCACCTTACAAGATGAGCACTCTAGAGTTTGTGGAATTGAAGTTGCAATTGAAGGAAATTCTTGACAATGTATGCATAAGGCCAAGAGAGAATGTAGAACATTTGGCAGCAGTGTTAAAACTAAAAAGAGAGCATCAGTTGTATTCCAATCTTACTAAATGCAGCTTCCTTCAGACAAACGTTTATTATTTCGCGAATGTGGTTTCCAAGGAAGGCATAGCAATGTATCTGAAAAATATCAAATTTAACATGGAATGGGCAGCTCTTAGGAATGTGGATGAGGTCAGATAATTCATGTTGTTAGTAGGTTACTACAGGTGGTTCAATTGGAACTTCCCATGAATTTCTTATACTATTACATCGTTACAGAGGTAAGGAAAGAAATTTGAATGGACAGAGTAATGTGTAGCGTGTTTTGAGTTATTGAAGCAATTTCTTACTAATGCTCCAGTTTTAAGGATTACAAATCCATACAGAGAGTTTATGGTATGTAAATATGCATGTAAGAGAGGACTTGGTTGGGTTCTAGTCTAGGAAGGACATGTAGAGTCACTACAAAAAAATCTTGTGATTAGTGTCCTTTTTTGCTTCCTTTTTTTGTGTTTAGAGCCCATTTTTGGTGCTATTTGCATCCATTTATCAAATATGGTGCAAAACGTGATGCAAAATTTTCACAGAGTTGCACCAAGTCTTACACTAAGTCTAGCACCAAGTATTGTAATAGGTTTTTCACCAAGTTTTATGCCAAGTTTTGTGTCATCGTTTGCACCAGGTTTTGTTTCAATTTTTGCAACAAGTTTGGCACCTGATTTTGTTTCACCTATTTTTTCATCCTCTATTGCATCCACTTTTTTCCCCTATACTTGCATCAACTTTTGCATCATATTTTACATCCCCTTTTGCATCACTTTCTAAATCATTTTTTGCATCCATTTTTGTATCATTTTTTTCATTCCCTTTGTGCCAAGTTTTGAGTCAAGGATTATGATTATTTTTGCATCCACTTTTGTTGCATCTAGTTTGCATCTTATTTTTCATCCATATTACATCCTGTTTTGCATCTATTATTGTGTTCACTATTGCATCCAATGTTTTTGTGTCACAATTTGTGCCTAGTTTGGCACCTCCCTTTGCCCCACTCTTGCTTCTAATTTTTCACCCACTTTTGCATTCTCATTTTTATCAAGGTTTTCATTGAATTTTACATCTATTCTTACATCCCTTTGTTTATCCATTTTTGCATTAAGATTTGCATCGGTTTTTTGTCTCATTTTGCATCTACTTTTGCATCAACTTTTGTTGTATCCACTTCTATACCCAAATTTTCATCCACTTTTGCACCCATGTTTACGTCCACTTTTGTGTCCCTTTTTTCATCTTCTTTTAGATCAAAGTTTTCTTTTTTCTTGCATCTATCATTGCATCCACTTTTGTTTGCACTACAATTTGCACCACGTTTACACTTATTGTTGTACCCACATTTACTTCCAATTTTGTATCCATGTTAATGCCCTATTTTGCATCCATATTTGCATAAAATATTACATCTCTTTTTGCATCCACTTTTGTGTTAGGTTTATGCATAACGTGTTGTGTCTCATTTTGTATCTAATTTTGAATCTACTTCCATTTCATCCATTTTTTGCATCCAATTTTGTTTCATCTATTGCACCCTTGTTTGCATCCAATTTTACATCCATTTTTGCATCTTGTTTTGCATCCAGGTTTGTATTTTTTTGTGTCTATTGTTACATCGAATTTTGTTCTGCCATATCTTGCACTGATTGTTGCAACCCACATTTTCTTCCACTTTTTCATTGACATTCACAACCTCTTTTGTGTCAAATTTTTCACTTAATATTGTTTATTTTTTTCAACCCCTGTAGCATCCACTTTTACATCAAGTTTTGCATATCTTTCTAAATATACTTTTGCATCCACTTGTGCATCTAATTTTGTGTCCACTATTGCACCCATATTTGTGTCCATGTTTGCATCCCTTTTTGCATCTTATCTTTCATCCAAGTTTGTCTCCTTGTTGCATCCAAGTCCGAGTCCATTTCTACGTTCATTGTTCTATCCACATTTTTTTCACCACAATTTGTGCCAAGTTTTACATCTACTACTGTATCCATGTTTGCTTCCACTTTTGGATCTGTTTTTACATCCTACTTTGCATTCAATTTTTCATTGATTATTACATATGATTTTTCAACCACTTTTGTGTTAGATTTTTCATCTTGCTTTTCATCACCTTGTTACATCCACCTTTCTTTCATAGAATTTTATGTCTATTTTTCCCCCATTTTTGTGTTCATTTTTAAATCCCTTTCTCAACACTCATCATATTTTCTGCATTAGTAATATATTGTGACATTAATGATTATGAAGAACTGATGACAACATCAATAATCATGAGGATGACGATAATGAAGATGATGACGATGACATGAATTGTGATTATGATGATAATGACAATGATGATAAAGATGATGGTGGTTATGATGACAATGATGATGATGACGATAATGATTATCATGATGATGATGCTAATGACCTTGGCCAATCTTCCCAATTTTTAAATGTTATCACTGTCATAATCATAATGATTATATTTGGAATCGTCATCCATGTTATCATAATTTTCTCATCATTATCATCATTGTCATCCAAGTTATCATCAAAAACAATAATGGTGTGAATAATGATGACGATGTAAATGATGATGATGTCCATGATGTTGGTGACAACAAATTTAATGTCCACATTAGTATAATGCATGATAAATAATACATCATGTGACACCACATTCAGGTTACAATTCTAATTTACAAAGTAACACTTAACATATAAAGGCCCTATAATACACTCTATGTACAAAGCAAGGTCTTCCACTATGTTCATTTCCTCATCATTTGGTGCCTTAAGAGGCTTAAAGAAGAAATGATCATAAGACAACGAATATATAGGTTATGGATATCATTTCCCATGGGGAGGTGTTAGGCCGCAATACTACTAGTGTAACCCCTTATTTTTATCAGTACAACCCCATTATTATATTGATGTACCCATGTAGTGACCATATTGTTACTATTATGCCCCATAGAAGCCCACTATTGTTATTATTATGCCCTTACATTATTATTGTTATGTCGGCTCTGATTATATTATGACCACTCAGACTCCTATATATAGAAAGGAGTTATTTTCATTTGTATCATCCAAGAATTGTTCATTTATGTAATGTAAAGGAGGTTTCCCCCTCGAAGAGGCTAAATTCTAAGGCGCTAATCTGTCTTTTCTATCTTTTCTTGAGCTGGTTTCATAACATTTGGTATCAGAGATTTGGATTCTAGGGTTTCTCTGCTTCAAATAAGTCATCGTGGAATTTCCACTATAACTTTTTTTATGTGATGTTTCAGAAGCTAAAAAAAAAAACCCATTTGAAAAAAGATCGTGTTGAACCTTGGGTACAAATTTTAGAACGTTTCACACTATATTTGTGGAGATATGATCATAACTTTCTCTCTAAGCATCGGATTGAAATTTCGTAAGAAGGTACAGAAAGAGGACGGATTGTAGTTTCTTGTATATATTTTTCAAAGCCAAAGGTTGAAACAATGACACGTGTCATGTCATACAAGTTCACTCTTCTGAACTAGTTTATAATCAGGTCACCGTGGGAGATTTGGCATAGCTCTTCCTTGGAGAATCCAATTTGGATCAGACTGGTGGAATTGGAAACAAGATGCAGAGGGCTACTGCAGGTCACAATTTTAGAACTTAAAGATCTGAAAGTAAAGAGTTACAGTCATTTCAAGAATGAGCTCTTAAAATCAAGAAAAAGCGAGAAGAGGAAGTTTGATGGCAAGGATCCAGTAAATTGGATACTTCAGATGGAGCAATATTTTGATCTACATGGTGTACCAATATTATGAAATGTATGTATTGCATCTTCATATTTAGAACCGGATCAATTTTTATGGTATAAAGGGCTTTGTTCTCGTAAATAACTTGTTACGCTATCAATTTTCACAAGGGAAATGATAGCACATTATGAGGATACAAAGAGCAACACCACAACAATTGGAAAGAGTAAAAAGGCTTTGTTACATATTGGAAAGTAAAATTATGTCAACAAGGAAGTCTACCCCTCACAACTATAAAGATGGAAGTGTTGTTTCTTCTAGCCTTCCACAACCTACAAGGGTTACACCACAACAATTGGAAGAAAAAAAGAAAAAGGGCTTTGTTACAATTGTGATAGCAAATGCACTAAAGGTCATAAGTGTGATGAGAAGAAATTATTTTACATAGAATATGGAGAGGATGAAGAAAAGGATCAAGAAACATCAAAACAAGAGGATATACACCACGACCCAACCCCATAGAAAGAAGAAATGAATTAGACCATATCTTGTAAAGCATTTGCAAGGATTACCACTCCACAAACTCCCAAGATAGAAGGACATGTCAAGAAGGAAAAGGCGAAAGAAGTGAAATATCACATCGAGAAAGAAGAAATGAATCCAACCATATCTTGTAATTCATTGGTCAAAATCACCACTCCTCAAACCATCACGATAGAAGGGCATATCAAGAAGAAAAATGTTCAAGAAGTGAAAGATCGCGTCAAGCATCAAGAAATGAATCTCGCCATATCTTGTAAAGGATTCAAAGAAATTACCACTCCTCAAACTCTAAAGGTAGAAGGACATATCAAGAAGAAAAAGGTTCAAGTAGTGAAAGATCACATCGAGTATCAACAACAAGTTCTCCAACTTTTAAAGGATAATGCCACTTTGGTGCAAATGAAATGAAACAATAGTAGATCATCATCGTAGTGAAAAAATGTTTTTGATGTAGTGATTGGGTATTTTTACTACTACATCTCAAGCAAGCTATTTATGAGAAGGAAATGTTGGAAATACTATATGCACTTACGAAATGGCAACCTTACCGAATGGGAAGACACTTCAAGCTAAAAATAGATCATGATAGGCTTAAATACTTTTTAGAACAACTATTATCTTTAGAAGAACCAAAAAAATGGGTCACAAATATGTTGGGTTATGACTTTGACATCATCTATAGAAAAGGGAAGAAAAATTTTGTTGCATATGCACTCTCAAGAAAGGATGATGATGTGGAAGCATTGTTTTGTGCTATTTATATTATCCAACCACATTGTATAAATGAAGCAAGGATGAATGGAAGAAGGATAAAGAAGTATGGCTACTTATTTAAAAGTTGCAAAAGATCCCAATTCAAACAATATTGCCAAAAATTGAAGAGGAAGGAAAAATCATATTGGAACCTGGAGCAGTCACAGAAACAAGAACCCAACAGTGACAAAATTGATCAATTTCAGAGTACGTCATCAAATGGAAGAACATACCCGCTAAAGATTCCACATGGGAGGAAAATAATTTTTTATAGAAGCATCAAGAACTACTCAAGCATTGAGGACAACAATTTTTGAAGGAGAGGGGTAAGTTAGGCCCCTATACTACTAGTGTAACCCCTTATTATTATCAGTACAACCCCCTTATTATATTGATGTACCCATGTAGTGCCCATATTGTTACTATTGTGCCCCATAGAAGCCCACTATTATTATTATTATGCCCTTACATTATTATTGTTATGTCGGCTCTGATTATATTGTAACCACTTAGACTCCTATATATAGAAAGGAGGTATTTTCATTTGTATCATCCAATAATTGTTCATTTATGTAATGTAAAGGAGATTTCCCCCTCGAAGAGGCTGAATTCTAAGGCGTTGATATATCTTTTCTATATTTTCATGAGTTGGTTTCATAACAAGAGGGGCGAAGATGCTTAACCTAGAAAGCATATCAAGTGGTAGTGTCGAGTAATTTAATCATTCTTAAATTAATTCATTAATTGTCAACCAAGGTTCGTGTACTTGTGAGATGAATGTGCACTATATATGCTATGATTCGTTCTACTGATTGATTGTTTCTTCACATAAGAGTGGACAATTTTTTTTATGAGATTTAGAGAATAATTGCACACATGTTCTTTCAATTTTAAATTACATTAAAACATAAATTACTTTTCATAATTGAAAACACTATAATCAATAGTTTTCAAAAAATAAATTCTACACTAGATTGCAATAAGGGAATTCTAAACTAATTACATAAAAGGAAATTACATCAAAACGTCCTAACTTCTAATTGCAGAGGAAAGATTAGATGAAAATAACTTGTAACTCAAAATTATTAGTTGTGTGCACAATTAACTCTAAAATAACTCTTCTTGTTATCATCTAAGATATTGACTTATGCTATGAAATCTGGAAAAAGAATGCATATAAAAAATAAATATTTTTTATATTTTCCCTTTATGAGTACTATGAAATCAAAAATTGTATATTTTTACCCATAGATTCAATAGATTATGTGATATGCTAAAACACAAGACAAGGATCTACTCTATTCTTCAATGAAAACAAAATTGATCAATGAAAACAATAAAAAGAAAAGGAAGTATACGTTATGAAACCAGCTCAGGAAAAAGATAGAAAAGATAGATCCACACCTTAGAATTCAGCCTCTTCGAGGGGGCAACCTCCTTTACATTACATAAAT